>UELX01003325.1:0-24153 GCA_900480035.1 Eupelmus urozonus | reverse complement strand
CGTACGGAAACGTACGTCAACGTACGCGAACGTACGCAAACGTACGCAGACGTACTAATGTTTTTTCCATTCGGGCATGGAGTATTTCTTTTAAATAAAATCATTTTTCTGTAAAATTTTAGAATCTAATTTTTGTATGCAACTTATCACGAACAGCAATATCAAGATTAAAACCTCGATCACAACATTAAAACACAAAAATATCAAATTTACCGTACCTAACAAAACCTACATTACAATTACTATTAACAGTAAATAAACGACCTAAACGTTCGCCGACAACCTTCCCTAATCATTTCACCTGAGCTAACAAGTCTCGCACCCCCCTGAAAAAACTCAGCCCCTACCGAATCCACCTAATCCACTTCTCTTCTCTATTTTCCAGATCAAGCCAGTCCCCGAGCGGCAAGCGTCGAGCGCGTCACTCCTGTCCCCTCTGTCTAACCGGCTTCAGCAGCGTCATCAACCTGGCCAGCCACCTGCGCAGCGAGCACAGCATCGAGCGGCCCTTCGAGTGCGAGCTCTGCGGCGTCTCCTATACAGATCCACGTAACCACGCGCGCCACAATCGCCTCCACCACTCGAGCAAGCGCTACCAGTGCGAGCTCTGCGACTACGCCTGCCATCAAAAATCCAACCTCGACGTGCACATGCAGCGTCACGCCCGCAATTATAACTACACCTGCGATGTCTGCGGAAAAGGCTTCATGCAGCGCACCAAATACCTAGAGCATCGCAGTTTGCACGAGGGCAAGGGAGCAGTGCACGAGTGCCGCATCTGCGACAAGCGCTTCAATTACAAGCGTAACTTGGTAGCGCACATGAGGAGCTACCATCCCGGCGCCGATGACGAGAGCTTCGCGTGCGAGCAGTGCCCCAGGTCGTTCGGCAGCGAGCAGCTGCTCAAGAGGCACACGAGCTCCAGGCACTCGAGCCCAGCGGCCAAGTGTCTCTGCGACCTGTGCGGGGCCCAGCTGAGCTCGGCCACTTCGCTGGCCCAGCACATGAGGGCCCACAAGGGCGAGAAGCAGGCCGAGTGCGACGTCTGCGGCAAGAGCTTTTCTAAGTGGGAGAATCTGAGGATTCATCAGAGGATACACACGGGGGAGAGGCCGTATTTGTGCTCGGTTTGCGGGAAGGGTTTCATTCAGAGGACCTCGCTGGTTTACCATTTAAGGGGACACGCAGGGGAGAGGCAGTTTAAGTGCGAACACTGCGGGAAAGAGTTCATCTCGGCGACTGGGATGAGGAAGCACGTGAAGAAGGTGCACGAGAAGACTTGAGAGCCGGGGATCACGTTTGGTTTGACCCAGAGGGTTAATTAAGGAGGGTGGAGGGGTATGGACTGATGTAATGTAATAAAGTATTTTTTTTTAAGAAAAATTGTTGACTTGTTATTTTAAGAACCCTTCTTTCCTGGATGCGAAATTTAGAAAGATAGTACAGCGCTTACCTCTTGAACGCTGAAAGTTGTATTAGAAGAATGAAAAATATTCTGTATTAATGATAAGAATATTTTAAAGACTTCCAAACTAAAACAACATTGTAAACATTTGTAGTAGTCTACGAGGTCGATTATGTAGATGTGTATGTATGTAACAGTATATTATGTGTTGTGTCACAATCGTAGACTTGCTATTACAACAAAAATTTTCATGTTACAGTAGTTGGGACAATTTCATGCCCGACGACACTTTCGTGGCATTAGACAATACCGACTACGGTAAAATCAAAGAGGAAATCATCAACTCTTTCGTTAAGTAAGTTTACACATAGATTGTTACCTAAAACGAGCATGCTCCCTAAAGAAAAGAAAATATTTTGTGTAGTAAAATATTCTTTTGTTTTGTTATTGAGATTGTTGTAAGTTAATGATGTTTCGTTTTATTTTCGTAGTTTTCAATAGTAACAATTTAAAATTATTATTTTTATTATTACGTGTATATAGTCCTAGTCTTTTTATATAGTTTTATTAGATCGTCTTACCATGCTCTACCCCTTTCTACTTGCGCGCTAGAGAGTTCTAAGCTGATAATCAAATCTGAATAGTTATTTAAGAATTTCAATTAAAAAATGTTAAGCTAAATCATAGTTTCTTTGAAAAATATTTGAAACTGAAGTAATCAATCGATACAGAAGTATTCTAGGAACCATCCCTTCCATAGATCCCTCCGAAAATCAACCTCCAACTAAAATGTAGCATCAAATCTCCCTCCTCTCCCTCATTAATAAGAAATCGACTAAAAATCGTTAATCAATCACACAAAAAACAATCACCCGTCCACTCTGAACAACAAAAATCAGCTACTCGAAACGCCATACCAACAAAAACACATCAAAGCACCGACAACCCCGCAACAAAGCCAAATTTCTGTCCCGCAGCACGGCCAACTCCGACCGTCGCTGCGAGCACTGCGGCGAGGTCTTCGCCTACGTGAACCGGCTGGTGACCCATCTGCGCCTGATCCACGGCATCGAGCGTCCCTTCAAGTGTCCTAGCTGCGACAAGGCTTATCCTCAGAAATTCATGCTTAACGCCCACGTGCGCAAAGTGCACGGACAGAGCCAGCTGGTAGCTTGCGCCCACTGCAGCTTCTCGACTCTTGATAGGGCCAAGCTTGAGCGGCATATTAAGAGACTGCATGATAATGAGCTGCCGGGGGATCCGTTAGGCAAGCCGGATGAGGTGAGTTGTTGTAGTTTGTGTTTAATGTGTGTACTATACTTACTCTAAGGTTTTTTGAAATTGACAGATTTAGAGTGCTTGTGCGAGTTTTATTAACCTTCCTTAAAAAAAAAGGAAAAGTTGAGATGTGATAGTAACTTTGAGAGAATATTGAAAATGATTTCAAAAAGAAAAATTAACAATGGAAGATTAGAATTTAAAAATGTTTCATGTTTTTAAAGATTTTACAATTATAAATAGATAAAAAAATTTTTAAATTACATTAAATAATTATTACACAAAAATTTTTAAAACAATATAATTTAAAACTCATTAAGATTAGTTTTACCATAAGACAGTTTATTGCTCATAATAATATACACTTGACTTCACATTATTTAATTTTGACAAAAAAACTGTATCTTCACTCGATTAATTGTCACTATGATATCTGATCCGGTTCAGATGCTTATACAAATTATACTGAATTGCTTTATTCTGCTTTGTCCTTAAATTTTTAATCAGCACGTCATACCGATGATCGTAAGTCTCAACATCCCCATTAAGTAACTTCGCGCCCACCAGATAACCATAAAAATCATCGCCCTCCAGTAGCCCCTCCACGACCATCAACCTCAGCTCCGAATTCTTGATTTTCCTAAAAATCTTATCCTGCATAAAATCGTCCAGACACCTCGTCACGTCACTGATGATCGACTCATTAGCCGCAAAGTCCTCGACGAATCCCGAAATTCTCTTGGCGCACCTGCTCCCAAAATCTTGTGGCGAATGCGACACTAGATACTCTCTATAAAGATTGTAGGACAGATAGCTCGATGGTTCCTGCCAAGGCGACAGCACCGAACCTAAAACCTTAAGCATACTCTCGACGATGTCAAGACTGCGTTCGCACTCTCTGCTCGATATCTCGGTGAGTACATCGGCGAAGAACTCGTGGATCGTGTAGTTGGCCGCATAGAAACGGGGACGCTTCGGATGCGGAGTATCGAAGCGTTCCATCACTTTCCTCAGGATGTTGATGATGGCTTTAAGCCTGGGCTCGAATTTCGGGCCGGCTTGCAGGAGGTAGTAGCGCACCGCGAAGTTCTGGGCGACTCGCGATATTTCCAGCGAGTCCATGTCGAAAAAGTACTTGTTGAGGATCATGAGCCCCGTCTTCTCCGGCAAGAAACTGATCCGCTTATCGTCTATGCTCTCGATCAGCAGGCAAACGCATTTGGTTCTGGTGTTCATGTCTAAGCCTTCCCCGCTGAGCTTCTCCAGCTTGTTCAAGTAAGCGTCGATGTAGTTGCCCAGGTAGCTGGGATCTATGGCTTCGACGTCGGAGAAGCGTTCGATAATGCCCTTGTGGTCGGCGGTCAGGCCGTCGATGCAGCTCTTCACGAGCTCCCAATTCTTTGGGTTCGGCGATCTGACGAATATGTCGAAGACCATCTTTTGAATCGTCTGTCTTATGGAAGGATTTGACTCCGTTTTCCATATGTCCTCCAGAAAGTCTTTCAACTGGGCTTTGGTCGCCACGTTCTGGACCAATCGTATCCCTTGCTTCTTGACAGTGATCGGCTTATCCACTAACTTTTTTGCGAATGTTAAGACTCGATCAACTGGCATTCTATGCGCTACAGTCATCAACGTACTCTCGGTCAATGTAACGTAATCACCTTGACAGAATGAATCAACCACCTCGAAAGAGACTGGCGGGTTCGTGTACTTCATAGCCTTGAGGATTGACCTGGCCAGCTCGTAATTCTCCTTAGCGTCTTTTTTGTTGGTACTGAAAGTTTCTTCAGTGGGAACGAATGGCTCTATGGCAGTCTGAAAGACGCTACCTTCTAGTAGGATTCCTAGGACTGGGATGCTGCCTTCGTCTTTTGGCTCGATCAGGCAGCGCTCGACGAACTTGACGGGAATGTCGTGATACCATTTAATTGCAGAGACGAAACGTCTGGCCGCCTTGCTGCCTTTGTGCAGAAGTTCGCGTGATTCCGCCAGATAGTCTGGCCAGTTGGCCAGGATCTTTTTAGGATTCTGACGAAGCAGCGCGAGGGCCTCGCCGTTTTCAATGTCGCGGATCGTTGAAAACTCATCGATTTTTGTCTCGTAATATTCAGGCGCGTTTCTCTTTAGGAGCTTCATGAGACGCTTTTTTCGGTAAGATGTCTCGGATCTGGAGAAATATTCCTCTGTTAATTTTTGGATCCATGGATAGTCTTCAATTTTGATTTTCTTTTCCGCTGCCGTACTAGTTCTAGACATGGATTTTCTGGATGATTTTTTTCTTGATGCGATACAAGAATTTCTTTCATTGTAATCGTTTATTGTTTTGACTATGCTCAGAGTTCTTGCTAGTCTGTCGTTCTTGGTCTTCCAAACATTATGGCTCTCCGGATATTTTAGAGGAATAAGCTGAAAAAATGTTGCGATACATTCTCTTTCCAATTCGGGTTTTTCTTTTAATACATTATAGGTCGGCGACGATTCTTCTATTTTACATTCAACTATCAGATCAAAAATAAAGTTTACATATGCCTTATTATCTTTTTGCTCAATAAGAGCATTATAAAGAGCCGCTTCAAGTATTGATTCTATCAGCGTAATGTGAGACTGAAAAAGTTCTTTTTTTACGTAAGCGTGACTAATGATTTCCTGAAAGGAGTGCCAATGATTCTTATCAAGAGTTTTTAAATCGAAGTGTTCTTTCACGTGTTCAAAGAATCTGCAGAGAACGATATTCTGTTCATTCTTATGCCGTTCATTGTAATACTGCAGCACTTCGTGCAGGTCCTCTTTGCTATCCCACACGCTGCAACAAAGAATCATGCGACCGATCAGCTCGACTCTCTCCTCCGTAATTGAGTTCTTTCCAATTTTTTCTATTAAAAGCGGCAGCGCCAGGCTGGGATGCTGAAACGTTATATACGTTTCGTGCAAGCTCTTTTTATCCGTCTTGTTCAACAAATTTTTCATTATCTCGTCGCGCTCTTCAGCTGGTACAATCTTCCACAAACGCGGCGACGTAGAGCACGACTCAACGTCGAACAGGTCTTTGTTGTACTTTTTCTTGAACTTATCTTTCAGCAACCTGTACTTATCATGTTGGTAATGAATAAGGTAATTTACCATTTCGTCTACCTCAAAGTCCTGGATATCTTGAGGCAAGAGATTCTCGAACATGGTGTCGAAATCCTCTTGGGTCAGGTTTCTATTCGCGATCTTCAAAGGTACAAGCTTAAAAAAGATCCTCGGCCTCTCTATAATAACGTTCTTACAATTTTTCAGAAAATACTCCGACCTAGTGTTCCCCAATTTCATAGCCTTCTCCGGCGTGAGCTCGTACAGCTGCACGAAATCCATAGGATGATCCCGTACCAGCCTCGGTAGGAACCTATCGTAATCACCGATCCAAATCTCATGGACTTTCCTCTCCTCAACATTGTCCACATTATTCCTGTTCCCTAGCTGCAGGTACCGAATCACCAGGTTCGGATACTTATCGTACAACGTGCTCAGCATTTTCTCCGGCAGTACAATCTTATGCCTCAATATCGCGTCGAAAATAAAGCTCTCTTCGCATAACGGCAGCAGAGGTAAGCTTCTCTCCACGCCATACATCTCGGTCAGCGCCTCGAAGAACTCGCGTGCCTTCTTCTCGTGACCCAGCAAGCTCCTGGCCAACTTCCTCACTATGTCGTTCATCGTGCGCACAGACACGTACGGAAATACATTCTTCGCGAAATTCGTAGCCGAAACGTCGGCGTTAGCACCGTCGAAGAACCAATCGGCCGACAGCGCCTTTCTCACCACAGTCGAGTCTTTAGACTTGAGAGCCTCGAGCACCACGTCGTGCAGTTTCAGCTCGACCCCGGCTATTATTCGCACCAGAGGCGTCATGGCGGGTGAGACTTCGCGCAGGTCATTGGTGTCGATGAACTCGCCGCGTTCCTTGGCGCTTGATACGACTCCTTGAACTATGGCGTTTAGGTCGCGGTATTTTTCGCCGGGAGTGCGGCCGTTTAGGGATTGAATGGCGGATATGTAGGGAGACGACTCGAAGTCCGTTTTGGTGATTGTTTGGATGAGGTGGTTGACGGACTTGTGGATCTGTAAATGAGGATGATGATTCATTAGGTTTTTTAGATTGTTTTTTAGAAGTAAGCAGTGTTTATTGCAGCTTATTTTAAGGTTTTAGAAAGTTTAAATGATTAGTAGCTTTCAAATCTATTTTGAAGTTAAAGTAATAAGTTGAGTAATTAGAGTGTATTCAGAAGCAGTGCTTTAAGAGGTTAAATAAATATGAAATGTATACCATTATGGGTTTAAAAACAAACTGATTTATATAATACAAAACTTACCGATGAGAATGATTGGTACCATCCTCCTAGCAAAGTCGACGGCATTTTTGAAGATTTTTAAAACTGATAATTTTCACCAGTAAATAAAATTATTCAGCAAACAAATTAATTTTTACCAGATCAAACTATAATCTATAAATACATGTATACATTTTGACTGAATTCATAATTTTGACAAAGCCAAACTTTAATATTCTCACAAGTGCTAAATACCAACAAGAATTTGGTTATAAGACCGAAAAGAATCAATGACAACTATCTGTCAAAACCAAGCCCAATTTTAGCAGACTGTCTTTTCTTATTTTTCGTAAAACATTCTAAAGCTTTGAAAGAAAAAACAAGAATACAAACTTCTTTGTTTAACAAATCAATTAAAAACCCTTTTACCAAACATAAACATAAACGATTTCTTTAAATTTCTCGAGTATTATTTAAAACATTCAATACTTGCTAAGATTTTGAATTCTATTATTAAGAAAGACAAAAGGATCTTGTCAATAAAGTACAAATAGAAAACGAATGTGATAAAGCTTCCGAAGAGTTTCTATTAAAAACACCCCATAACTATCAACGCAAACACTAATCCTTTTTCTCTTCCCTTCAGCCCCAGCCAGAGCAACTCACCAACTACCTCGAGGACTTCTACTCCGTGTACGACATCGAGCTGCCTCCAAAGCGGCGCGTCGGCCGGCCCAGCACCGGTCGCAAAAAGCGCCCCGAGCGCACCTACCTCTGCGCCCACTGCGGCAAAGAGCTCAAGACCTGCAAGGGCCTGCAGATCCACACTCGCCTCCACACGGGCGAGAAGCCATTCACCTGCACGATCTGCGGCAAGAGCTTCAGCTGCGAGACCCTCCTGCGCACCCACCGCGTCACCCACACCGGCGAGCGCAACTATTCCTGCGATCTGTGCGGCAAGGCTTTTACTCAGAGATCTACCCTAGTCGTGCACAAGCGCTATCACAGCGGTGAGAGGCCATACGTGTGCGAGAGATGTAACAAGGGTTTTGTGACCAGGACCCTGCTGAATGGTCATTTGAAAAGCTGCTGTAATTAGAGGAGAGGAGGTTTGGGTTGGGTGAGCGTTTGAGGATCTTTTTTGGGGTGGGTTTATGTTGAGGTGGAGTTTTGATTGTTGCGATGGAGTTTGATAAGGGTTGTTGTATTGTATCGATTCGTCGATCATATGGGTGAATTTTTTGGATGAGTTTCTTGTCGGGTGATAGATGAAAGATTGGAGATTCTCAAACGTTCGTGAAGTAAGAGAAATTGGAATCAGTCTAGAAAGGATATGCTGCGATTGATTGATTTAATGAAAAGTTGAAGCCAAATAGTCATTGGTGTTTTCCATTTCACTAGTGTAGCGTTTACATTCCAACTAGTCTTTTTTTTATTTGAACAGTATTTTTACGTGAGCTTTTATAGTGGCGATTGCAATAATAATACGATCGCATTTTTAAGTCTTATTTAAGTGCGATTTTATATTGTTATAAGATTTAAGTCTATTGACTTGCTTTTAAATTTTATTTATATTTCGTATACCTCGACTGATTTTTATATTTATATTTATTTATACACTATTACTTTAAATTTTGCAAGTTTTATTTAAAGTATTAAATGCGTGCAAAGATTTTTTAATCTATTAGTAAGTATATAGAAAAAGCCTTGACAATAAGGTAAAAATGAAAAAAGAATTTGATAATGATGCTTTGGGAGAGTTTGTATTTTCTGAAAAAAATTAGCTTGTATAATTTTAAAGATTATCAAGTCAATATGTCAAGTACAAAATGTACGACCGCGAAGAAAATTGATGTTAAAACTATATCATCTAGTCCAACATTGAAGATTCAATTAAAAAAAAGATCAAAATGACATGATCAAATATATTTGAAAAACTATCATTCAAGATTACGTCCAAGCTAAATAAATTTTCAATACATACGTTAAAAATAATATTTCGAAATTTTATATTTTATGGAATATCTAAATGTACACTGTAAATCTTTTTACTTTTTTTATATTATTCGATTTTATAATAGAAATTTATTCGATTAATATTTATTAGTATAATTTTATGTGATGTTATGTTATACTTAAGATGTTATGAAAATTTTATGCAAATTATAAAATTTTCCTTGTCAATTTCAATATAGATTTTTTCATTTTGTATATTTTAAAAAATTATCTGTTCTGTTGAAACTGAAAAGTTGTTTCAACCGAAACAAACATCAATTAAAAAGCAATAAAATATTTGAAAGGAAAGGAGATATCATTAGGGTAATGAAAAGTATCATACAGTATAAGTGCGAATAATTAAAATATCCTAAATTTATAATGAAAATGCGTTAAATATTGCGTAAAAAGATTTAAAGTGTACATTATGGTAATTCTTGCAAAATTATAATCATGTAAATTATATTCCTTAAAATATTTATTTAGATTATTTAAGGATGAAGACTGTATTTCGTAGAATCGGTGATTTCAAGCTCCGATATACTGACTCAAAATATTGAGTTCGTGATTCCATATCATTAGTTATTGAGTTTATAATTCCATATCATTAGTTATTGAGTTTATACTTCCATATCATTAATTACTGAGTTTATGATTCCATATCATTGATTTAGTCAATAGTTATAAGTTTAAAATAATATCAAGCAATCTATGAAAGTAAAAAGTACAATATTAAAAAACGATAAAACTGCAACTGAGAAACATTGATATCATTTACTTACATATGTTGATTATCAGATATTTTTACATTGAATGATTCTATATCAAAGATTAAACAATTACAATAATAAAACTTGATAATATCAATTTTTAAGCACGACAATAACAAATAAAAAAATGCCAAATTAATTATAACGTACATTTTTCAAAAATTATAAACAATCATTAAATACTAGAATGCCTTGATTGTTAAAAACGCCTATAATAAGTGCATTATAAAAAAACTAGGCCTTAGTAGAAAAACAGAATTATGCAATTTTAGTATAAAATGTAGTAGGCAGCTAAAGTTAAGTGACTTATGCGTACACTAAATATATTATATTATATGGAAAAATGTTCGATTATACTACATAAATATTCGTCCATAAACAATTAAATTATCAAATTAGGCTTAAAGACAATACATAAAAATTGATAATGTGTAATATGCGAAGAGAGAATTTAGTTGCTTGTATTCAGTTTAGATTCAAATCAATTGCATTCTTCTAAAATGAAATGAAATACTATTAATATTTTAAAAGTTAATTATAGGTTAATTCTCTCTGAGCCAAGTAGTCTTCGGAAGTTATTATATCATACAACTATTATGCATGTTCCTATTGTGCCACATATATCATGAATATTATAGCTGTTGTGCCTAAAACTGCCAATATACCTTGAATTAAAGGTATAAAACATAGTCAGCCTTATATTTATATACTTTATGAAAATTATTACTTATAAAAGCCAAATAAATTGCCAAAGAATAATGATTAATCTATTATTTATCAAACAACCTAGAAACTCAGAACGTTATTATTTCATAGTTTATATTTCATGTATTATAAAATTTTTAAATTAATCAATAGATAGATTTTATACGCTAATTTTTATACTATAACTATTTTTTTTAAATTTTCATAGCTGCATCCTTTTTACACTATATGATTCTTGTTATACAAAAGTAGAAACATCATTTTCTGAAAAAATTGTAAAATTTATTAAAAAGGGAAAAATACAAACTAGCAATTATTATTAAAAATATTTTTAGAAAATATATTTATTACGTACAACAATTATTTCGAATTATTTTTACATCATTTATAAAAATCAAAGTAACAAATACATAATTATATTCTCATATAGATACATCTGATAATTAATATACCAGTTTGGACATATAGGATAAATCCTCATATTCATTTAGGAAATTGTTCCACGCGACTTTTACCGATGCGTCAACTATTTCTTCACATGCCTTTTGTAATTGTGAAAAATCTATCAATACATCAGACCGAAGATAATGATTTAATAATCTAATGCCAACCAGCGCCCCTAAACGTTTGTCACCTTTTATCAAGCCTTCGATTATCATCATCTTAGGACTTCCTTCTACATCTTCATAAACATTAAATCGCAATAAGCAATTTATTATCTCAGTGACATCGTTTAGATATATTTCGGAACCCAATTCTTTAACAAGTTGAACGACAGTCTCAGCGCATTTCTCACCGAATTCCTGCGGCGTATTCGTATTAAAGTAATTTTTGTGTATCTTCAGTACCATGTAAATATAAGAAAAACGCAACAGGTTTGATTTGTTCCCGAATATTCTCAAAAAGGCATCGACTAGTTTTAATGGCATCTCCTTGTTTTGGAATGTGACCTGGTGTACGAGTATTTCTAAAATTTTCTCGCAAAAAGCCTTTCTCGTTTTAGGACGACTTTCTGTGGATGATGCAGTCTCTGGTTCTTTTTCAAAGCTCATACAGCTCTTTACAATCTTTAAAATGACCTCTAATCTCTTGTCAACTTTCTCCTTCTCGGCAAACACGTAAGCTTCCACCACGAAAGTTGCAAGATAATCGAAAAAGTGTTTCTGTACAATCTTGGTCATCAAATCATCTGGCAAAGTGCGCGCTATTTTTGCATCTATATTTTCGACAAGGCCGTAATATGGCATTTCGTATTCATCAAGTTTTTTCACGTATTCTAAAACATAAGGCAAAACGTATTTTCCACTTATATTCTTTATTTTCTCATAAAGCTTAAAGATTTCTGTGTCCTCGCGTTTCAGTCCCTGGATGCAGCCCTTCACCAGCTGCCATGTATCATCGCCCGGTATTTTTGAAAATCCTTCGAGTATCATCTTAGCCGCGATTTCACGTATCGTGGGATTTGATTCCACTTTCCAGACTTGCCCTAGAAACACGAGCGCCTCCTTCTTCGCTGCCACACGGATAGCTAGTCGTAGACCAAGTTTCTTCACGGCGACGGGCTTGTCGACTAGTTGTCGGGCAAACGCCAGTACTCGATCGATCGGTACGCGCTGCGCCACATTACTCAATGTGTGTGTGGCCAAGGACACGAAGTCACCCTGGCACAGAGAGGCTATAATGTCGAATGAAACCGGCGGATTCGCCAGGTTCATGGCCTTGGGCAGCGATGCAGTGATCTGATATAGCTTCTTCGCGTTATCTTCCTCCAAGTTTAGTTGCTTGCTTTTGGGGAGGTAGGGCGTCACGATTTTGCCCAAAGACTCACCGTCCAGCAGAATTCCAAGCACGATCGTGCTGCCTTCCGTCTCGATTTCAGCAAGGCACTGTTCAACGAATTTTATAGGGATCTCTTGATGCCACTTGGTGGATCTAACGAAATTTCGCACTAATCCTTTGCTTCGCTTCAGCTTCTGTCTACAGCTATTAAGGTACAGACTACATTTAGTCAGGACTTTCTTCGGATCGCGCTTCAAAATAGATAGACCATCCTTAGTGTGCACGTCGTTAATCAGCTTCGCATCATTATCTATTAGTTTCTGATAGTACTCGGCGTCGTGTTCCTGCAAAGTTAGTCTGAGTTCCGTGTAGCTGTGCCTGTCCTTCCTCTTTTCCAAATCTTCGGACTTCATCAAATTCAACGCTAAATCCGCCAGCCAAGGATAATCCTTGATGCTGAACTTACGCGACATGACTTCGTTGCCGGCCGAATCCTTGGTCGTGGTTCCCGCGCTGTACTTTCTCCTCGATTCGATAAAGAAATTCTTCTCGTTGAACTTGTGCATCGATTTCACGAGGTATTTGACGATCCAGCACTTGATCTCATTTCTCGTCCAGACTGCATAATCAATAGGATACTTTGCAGGTATCGCCGTAAGGAACAGATGCAAGCAGTATCGCTCGATCTCCGCGCAGTCCGAGAGGAAGGTCCACTTAACGTCTTTTTCAAAAACACCCACAAGAATTATACTGACCATTTTGTCCAGTAGAACCTTGCTCTCTTCTTCTACCTTGTCCTTATTACACTGTTTTATATAAAAGTGTAATGCGCTCCTCATTAATGTGGTGTAGACGTTGCGTGGCGTCAAGTACAAATCGCCCTTAATGTAGGCTCTTTGAATGATATCTTTCAGCACCTCCCAATGCGCTTTGTCCAGGCTCTTAAGGTCGAACTTTTCGACGAGCTCACCGAGCACGCTATGCAATATCGGTGCTTGCTCATTGTTGTGTCGTTGATTGTAGTAACGCAGTACTTCAAGCAGATCCTCCTTGCTCTCATAATATGCGCACGATATAATCATATATCTGATCCAGTGGGATCTCGGAACGTCCGAGGGCCGCTTAATTCTTTCCTTCAGCATGCCAAAGGATTCCCGTGGCGGCAGAAGGTAAGCAACTTCGATAGGCTCGTCCTTCTTAGCGTAGTACTCATACTCCTTGCGCCCATAATCTTCTCTCGCATCCGCGGGCAGAAGCTTAAATAATTCCGATGACTCCTGGATCGTCTGGTTTTTGAGCAGATCCTCTTTGTAAAGTAGCCGGAATTTTTCCTTAAGCAAACTCAGCTTCTTCTCCTGCGGGTAGTACTTAAGGTACTTGATCATCGTATTGAAGTCGAATAACTCCTTGGTTTTTGGAAAGAGCTGTTCGAACATCGCCTCGAATTGGCCAGTGCTGAGCTTGTTGCTTACCAGCTTGAGCGGCAACAGCTTCAGGTAGATTTGCGGCTTCGCAATCAGCACGTTCGTAGCGTTTCTGAGAAAGAACTCAGCTCGAGTGTTGCCCAGCTGCAAGTCCAGCCGCATGTACTTCGGCAGGCACTCGAACAGCTCTATAAAATCGCGCGTATGGTGCTTCACAAGTACGGGCAAAAAGCGTTTGTGTTCCTCGATGTTGACCTTGTGCTTAGCTCGGTCCTCCTTGTTCGCTTCATTCTTCTCGTTGCACAGCTGTAAGTACCGAATTACCAGTTCCGGATAGCGCCGATACAGCACGCTGAGGATCCTGCAGGGTAAGACTATCTTGCGCTCGAGCACCACCTCGTAGATGTAGCTCTCGCTGCAGGCCGAGAGTAACGGCAGCGCCTGCTCGATGCCGTACGAGTCGGTGAACTTGGCGAAAAAGTCATCAGCTTTGTCCTCGACGAGGTAGTGCGCCAGTGTCTTCACCAGCTCGAGACGCGTGCGCAGTGCCACGTATGGAAAGACTTCCTTAAGAAAGAAATCGGCGTTCATGTGGGCCTGGGATTTGTCGAAGAACCACTTGGCGCCCAGAGCCTGCTTGATTATGGTGACATCGTCGGATTTCAGAGCCTCTACTACCGAGCGGACGTGCTTCAGTTTGTTGCCGACGAGAATCCTCAGGTACGGTGTTAAAGGGGCTGGGACAAGGGTGGTGTTGCCGCTGCTCAAAAGCTGCTTTTTTTCGGACTCGCTTGTGATTATTTTAGCTGCGATGCCGTGCAGCTCCTTGTACTTCTGACCTGGGGTCTGGCCCTCGAGGGACTGGATCGCTGACAGGTAGGACGATGGATCCATGGTTGGCTCGTTCATTGTTGGTTTGGAGTGTGCTTTTCTTCACGAGTCTGACGTAAAGTGGTTTACCTGCAATGAAAGATATTAATTAGTGACATGACAGTAGGAAGGTCCCTAGGATTGTATGGCTAACTAAAGTAATTTTTATGTTAAATCAAACTTTTTAAATATTGCATTACTTTTTCATGAATCTAAGAGTGAAAAAAATAATTTTTAAATGATTATTATTTTGGATTGTTTGTTTATTTAATTTTTTTAAAAACGATCAATGGAAACATACAAAAACGCGGAGCAAAGGAAAATTTCTTAAACTTAAGTGTTGTACGCGAAAGCCAGGAGTCAAGATTACAATAAAATGCTACGGCCTTCAACTCGTCATTACTCGAGTAAGATAATAACCAAATATTAAAAAAAAAAATGACACTATTATAAAAATTAAAAATAAAAATGGAAAATATTTTTTCATTGCCTATAGGTATTCTTACTTTCCATGATCAAAAGCCTATTATGAATTTTCGAAATTTATAAAATACTACTGATCATAATATTATTCTACAAAAAATAATCAAGACATCTGCAAAGTTTTAGTTTCTGATTTTAAACAAATATCAAAAGGCATTTTTTAAATAACGCACCATGCCGCATGAAGTGTGTGAAAACAAGCTAGCCGAGCAAGTATTTCAGACGATTTTTATTTCCGTTCCAAATTTTTTAGAACTCAGAAACTTCTCGCTTATTATGTTTAAGGTAATAGTCTCTGCGATCCTAATAGTAAACAAGTGTAATAGCAAGCTATACTTTTTATGAAAACAATATGTAATAAATTTCATTTTTAACGCTTTAAAACGCTCTAAAAAATTACTGACAAAAAATATCAAAAAGAGTTAGGGAAGTTAAACTCTGATTATAACTGATTGATCCTCCTTGAATTTTCTATAAAGATAAACGAAAGCAAACTTAGGTTTTCATTATGATTAATGTGTTAATATTGTGTAAATGTATTTTAATTAGACAATATTGTATAAAAATATTTTATTTGTCAAATAAAATAGAAATAAATTTAAGAGAAAATAAACTTTTTTCGCGATATACCCTACTTATTGTAATCAATATTCTAGATTAAGATACTACAATTAAAGGTACACAATAGCGCTACAATTAAAGGACTTCGTTTAGTTAGTAGAAAAGCAATAGGATATTTATTTTAATAAACACGTAGACTTTTGAGACTGATGATACCATATTTATCAATCATTAATTTTTACAGCTATGTATTGTTACATTTTATAAAAATAATCTTTTACACTTTCAAGTCTGAAAGGTAAATAATTTTATTTTACACTACTGTCATAATAACTCGTTGCCGTGATCGAATCAATATTGTTTACAAATAAACTCAGTTCAGCTTGTATTGCAGTGCTCGGATTCTTACGCCAAATATCCATCAATTTGTCGAATCTTTTGTCATAAATATCAACATCGTATTTATACAACAAATTTATGCCAACTAGTGTCCCATAAAAATTGTCGCTTTCCACCATGCCCTCGATTACACTTAGTTCAAAATCGATTTTGTTTATATTGGAATGTAACTGTAAAATGATCAATTCATCGGCGATAGTTCTGACAATTGTTTCAGTTGAAATTTCTTTAACAATATGCCCAAGTCTTTTACCGAATCTCGCGCCAAAATTTCTTAGTGACGATTTGGTTTCAGGTTTAAAAAATTCCTCGCATATATTTAAACCTATGTAACTTTGTGGATCCTGCCACGGCTTTAGAAGTGTTAAAAACAATTGCAGAAAAGTCTCTATTGTTATTAAACTGTTTTCATAATTGCCAGCTGCTAAATGCTGAACCATATCGTAGAAAAAGGAACGGAGTCTTCTGTTTGATGGATACAGGCGGGGCATTTTCGGATGAGGTATAGAAAATCCTTTCATTTCAGCTTCTACAATTTCCAGGATCGTCTTCAATCTTCTTTCAAACTTACTTGCATCGTTAAATAAGTAAGTACTAAATCTAAAATCATTGGAATATCTAAAAAACTTTCTTTTTATAATATTTGTTATTAAATCCTCTGGCAAAACATGCATAATATTTACATCCAGTTTATTTACAAGAGCATTCATTATGTTTAAATGTATTTCTTCAATCAAAAGATTCCCTTCAATAAGACTATCCATTTTTCTTAATAGTTCTTGAATGTACAAAGCAACAAAGTTTTTATCAACGTCTTTCACATTTGTTAGATGATCCAAAATGATTTTTCCATCGCCCGTAAGCTCTTTTAAGCAAAGTTTCATCAACTCCCACGTTTCTTCACTTGGAGTTTGTTTAAACAAAGTAAATATCATTTTCACTATAACTTCTCTGATCGATAAATTTTTTTCCAATTTCCATATTTGCATTAAAAATTCCCGAGCTTCATTCTTTGCAGCTACTTCAAGAATCAAACGAATACCTAACTTTTTGACAGAGATAGGCTTATCCACAAGTGTATGAGCAAAATTCAATACTTCATTGGCTGGAATACGACGCGCTACGTTCATTAAAATTTGAGTAGCCAATGGTAAGTAGTCGCCTTCACAGAAAGGTACGATAACATCGAAAGATACTGGTGGATTTGTACCACTGATAGCTCTTGCTAAACATGAAGCTATTTCATATGACAATTTTGCATCCTTTTCGTTAGTGTCTAATTTTTTATTCTTCGGAAGATACGCATCAATGATTTTACCAAATGATTTTCCCTCTAACAAAATTCCCAATACCAAAAAACTACCTTTTTCCGGTATCTCGAGTAGACACTGCTGAATAAAAAATACAGGTATTTCTTGGTACCATATCGTTGCTGCAATAAATTGTTTCGTAGATTTGCAGCCCCAGTTCAATGAATTTTTACAACTGCTCAAATACTGCGTCCATTTTAGCAGTACCTTTTCTGGATCATTCTTCAGAAGTAATAAAGCATCCTTTGAGGCTACATCATTGATTAAATCAGAATCATCGTCGATCAATTGTTGATAACATTTTGGATCGTGTTTGCGTAATAATTCTCTAAAATCTAACCAACGTATCTTATTACCGAACGTTTCTACAGATAAATCGGTTTTTAATAATTGTTTGATTAAATCCATCAACCAAGGATAATCCCTAATAATAAATTTAAATTCTGTTTCTTTTTTCTCAATAGCATTCGCAAAAGCAACGTTCTTTTTGTTTCTTTTAGTTCTATCATTTCTGATATTGTAATTACACATCCCTTGCAAGAGTTCAATAATTAGACTTAATTTATTAATGGACTTGCACCATACCACATGTTCCAAAGGATATTTTTGTGATATTATCGTCAAAACTTTTTGCAGATACTCTTTGTCAACGTCGGGACACACTTCAATAAATTTCCACTTTATTTTGTGTTCTAAGTACCCTTCGATAATTATGCCTATTAAGTTATCAAGAAATATTTCATCTTCATCATCTAACTTATTTAATTTGTATATATTTAAAAAATAATAAAGAGCGCCTCTGAAAACTGATTCACACGTACTGCTAGACATAGAGTATAAATCACCTTTGACATATGCTCTCTGTATAATATCTTTAAGAATTTTCCAATGCCCTTTGTCAAGACTTTTGGCGTCGAATTTCTGCATGATTTCATCAAGCATGTCGCCTAATACATCGTGGTGTTCATTTTTGTGTCGGTCATTATAATAATGGAGTACTTCAAGTAAATCTTCTTTACTATCGTAGAGAGCGCACGAGGTAATCATTTGCCTAATCCACTGTGATCTTGACTTACCCGCGAGAGTCTCAATCTTTTCCTTTAAAACAGGTATGGATTCCTTTGGAGGTAGATAATACAAATAGTCGGTGTATTCTTGTAAACCCTCCATAGTTTCTAGCTTCTTTCTCCCAATTTTTTCCCTTAGATCGGCCCTTAATAAGCCAAAAGCCACGGCGAAATTTGTATCACCTATTTTATTCATAATTTTAATTATAAAATCTTCATTACAATACAATTTATATTCTTGTTGCAGCAAAGATACCTGCTTTTCTTGTTCGTAATATTCTAAATAATCAATAATAGTACCAGTAACGCAGTTTTCTTCTAGCTTCAAAAAAATGTTTTTAAACATCGTTTGAAATTGTTTCGTGCTCAATTTGCTTACGACAATTTTGAGAGATAACTTTTTCAAAAATATTTCCGGTTTTTCTATCAAAGTGTCCGTCGCCTTCTCTAGAAAAAACATTGTCCGCGTTCTTCCCAGTCTCATGCTATGCGCGTATTGAAACTGGCACTCGTACAGTTCAATAAACTCTTTCGTATGACGTTTAACAATTAAAGGCAGAAAAAATAGATAATTTTGAAGTGAAATTTTGTGCTTCTTCCGATCATCTCTATTATCCTCATTACGCTCGTTGCCCAACTGAAGGTAGCGAACCACGAGCTGCGGATACTTACGATACAAAACGCCAAGCGTTCTATTGCACAAAACTAATCTGCGCTTCAAAATCTCGTCGAAAATGAAATTTTCCCCGCAAGCGGAGATGAGCGGCATGGCTTGATCGATACCGTACATATCAGCAACGCAACTAAAAAACTCCTCAGCCTTTTTCGGCTCCCTAAGATTGCTGGCAAGCGCCTTGACGAGTTCGAGCCGCGTGCGCAGGGAAATCAGCGGCAAGACGTTCGCAGCAAAATAATCAGCGTCAAGAAGCTCATTGGAAGCGTCGAAGAACCACCTGGCGCTTAGAGCTCGTTTGACTATGCTGACGTCTTTGGATCGCAGAGCTTCTATCAGCAAGCCAGCGAGCTTCAATTCGTTAGCGAGGATTATTCGCAGATGCGGGAACAAAGCGGGTCGGACGCGATGGCTGACGCCTTCGTTTAGAAATTTCTCTCTTTCGTCGAGGTTTTTGATTATTTGTGCGGCTACGGCATGCAGCTCCTTGTACTTATCTTGTGGTCGCCGGCCGCTCAGAGACTGCACCGCAGCGAGATACGGTGCGAGATCCATTTTTATTGCGCTTCTTGTGCTGCTGTTATGGATATTTATCTGGCACACCTGCGCAGCGAATGGTTTTTATGAGTGATTTTGAGCCTTTCGATGAGTGGCCTATTTGATTTTATAAATTCGGTTAACGAGGGATTCGCTTAGAGGTTTAAAGAAGCGGTGTTTTATTTCGACGCTGTCAATTCGATGATTCATATTGAATCTGCGGAAAAATGTTATTCAAGTTATAAACAGCATGTTTGTAGATATGAACGCATGCTTGCAGTATCGTGCGAATTTAATCCTTTTTTTTATTAATAAATTTCATAACTAAAAGTATGCGGAAAAATACTATTGTTGATTCTAACATATTTCTATCTTGAGTTTCTAGAATGATTGCAAAATAAAATTCACTGTGTTCTATTTCTTCGAATAATACAGTAAACTTTTATATACATAAATTTATAGGTAGTACCTGCGTATGAAAATCGAGACTATAAAGCTAGATATTTAACTTGTTTTCGTATACTACAATATCCATTTGTACTTAAATTTGATCAAATACATTATTGGATTTGAATTTCGAAATATTTATGAACGATTAAAAATTGCTTTAATTTATTCAAAACTTAATAATAAATAATAAAATTTAAGTAATTATTTTTCTATGTAGTTTTCTACCATTATTGAGTTTTAACTAAAGTTGTTCATTCAGAAAGCATTTTAACACAAACAAATGTTTAAATAAAGCGTAATTGTGGAATGATAAATATTTATTTTACATAAAAGAAAATAAATAAAAATTTCAATCTTCGTACTAGAGATAGCAGAAATTATGAAATAAAGGCAATTATTATTTTGATATTGTGCATACAATTTATATTTAGTATACAACTTATCAGTCATTCTGATAATTTTAAATATTATAAGTGCATAGCTATCTTAACCGACAGTACTTTATCTAGAAACAATGTTATGCTGCATTATTTTATGTACGAAACGACAATGTATAACTGTTCAAATCGCTTTAATCAATATTTAAAAGGAATTCTTATTCAAATTAATTCATGCTTGATAAATTTATTTTTTTCAAATTATCAGATCCACAAATTCGAAAAATACGAGCGACATTAATCGATAGATTATTAACAATCGCTCTTTCCTTTTTAGCAATCGAACGATAGACAGTTTATTTATAAAACCTCTAATCGCAAACAAGTTTCATTCACACTCTCTTTTGCAAATAGATTTTCCTCATACGTAAACTCCAAATAAACACCTCGATTAATGCTCGCATCTAACAATCAAGCAACGAAACAAAAACCCAACCGCCGGCACACACACACACATACACACCGCTCAATTATATCGCTCGGCGTTTCGCAAAATTAACAAATTGTAATAGCACATACCCGCGCCTGTTTTCTTTGTTTCTAAATATAGCGCGCCTGTTTACTATATCAACGCACGAGAAAAATAAAGAGCCAGTCTCTCTCGTCAACGCCGATACGGCTCGTCGTCCAAATTACATCACTCGGCGCTTCTCACGCCCACGCGAAAAATAATCGATATACGCCCGACGAAGAGAGAGAAAGAGAGAGCCGACGTCAGTTTGTTTTCAATAAACAAGCGAGGCGCCGAGACGTTCGACTCAGCGCATATACACGCTCGTTTAGAGCGCCTCTATATATAGCTACTGCCCGCGGCGTCGAACCTCACTTTTGCCAGTTCCCCCAAGCTCTCGCGCGCTCGCTTGCTCCGAAATATATACCAGAAAGCCCGAGAGAAATCCAGGCCCCCCCGGGGACGCTACGCGCGTTTAATTAAGCAGGATCGCTTACCTCATGAGATGCGCTCTGGCTCTTGGCTTTCCTCTCTTCTCCACTTTGTGCGCGAGCTGCGGCCAGACGAAAATCAATCGGTCCGAGCTGACTTTGAGCGAGGTATCTCTCTGTTGCCATGTGCCGCTGCCGGCAGCGCCCGCAGACTGTCTCCTTCCTCTCGGGCTCGGACAGCTACGCCCATGTGCGCTCTCCGGAAAACTGCACGGACACAGGCACACACACATGCGCACGTGTGCTGAGATAGAGAGAGAGAGAGAGAGAGAGAGAGCTGAGAGGGAGGTAGACAGAGATAGTTGATGTACCTGTTGCGATGAGCTGCACCGGCGAACAGCTCAACTCCGGCTAAACAGCTGCTGCTGGAACTCGCACTCGCGCACGCGCATGCATGTGTGTGTATATATACATTTATATATGTGTGTACACGTGACTCATGCGACCTTGCCGGCCGGGCGTGCAGCTTGAATATTTAGTTACATATATGTATATATTGTCGCCGGTATTTCGAGCGCTCGCGCATGCGCACCGAGGATGTTGTGAATCAGATGCTTGTTGTGCGAGCACTCGAGCGCTTTAACGTTGACTTTTCGAATACTTACTTACGATTTTTTTTTTTTTTTTTTTTTTTTTGTTAAGTATGGTTTACATTTAAGCGAGGTTTTTTCACACCGCGCTATGTGAAAGTTACATTTGTAAAAAAATAGATGGCGGTATGCAGCTGTATACTGTGTGCTTCTAAAGTGATTTCGGTTTGTTAGGCAATAATATGAAAAATACTTTAACAGCACACACAGTTTTTTCATAGGATTTGTATATTGAAAACATCAAAAATGTTAGAGATGACAGCATTCTGTTAAAGTATATAGATATAAATAATACAAAATAAAATGATAAAACTGTGTAAAGAAGTATATAAATCATGAAAAAAAATTAACTCAAAAATAAACTGCAGATTAAAAGAAATTTGCAATGAAAATTAGAATAGTCTCGACAAAATAATTTAAAAACTGAAAGCAATTTCAAACAAAACACTTGAATAAAGAAAATTGGCTTTAAAATTGCGGGACGGCAAACATAACAAATTTTAATTGTAAGGCTCGGTAAAACGATAGAAAATGATAATTGCGATTCCTACTATATCGTCCCACCAGAATTCCTACAATTTTACGAAATAATTTGAGCAATAAATAAAAATTTCAAATAAACAATAAATTTTTGTAAACAATGTCCAACTGGTTAACTTTTCAGACAATTTTATAAATTAGTTACAGAGGTTTTGAGATTCTAATATCAGGAATACATCAGACGCAGACGCGCGCGCGCGCGCACTGCACACACTCATTGATATTTTTTTAAAACATATGATTCTAAATTCTAATATCTACTTACCTCTATTAATGTTATTAGAAAGCTTTAACAAAATTTTAAATTTTATACTTCGAAAGCTTCCTTTTTGAGATGACAAAACTTTTACTACTAGTAAAAAAAATGAACTGAATTAATATAACTTTTATTCATATTACTAAATTTTATTAAAATGAATAAAACTATTTTAAAACTGTAAATCATACGCATTATAAAGCTCTCGATTTTCTATCCCTTTTATGTGCTCAAAAAAAGGCCATGTGCATATACTTATTAAAAAAGCACAGTGTGTATCAAGGGAGGAATTGGCTTTTACTAGCGAGGATGATTTTTAAATATAAATGAGAGTCTAGGGCGCCCCTGGCCCTCACTTTTACAATAGTTGCACAATATACTATTGTTATTTCAAAAAAATACAAATCCAAATGATTTAACGAAATATTTTTTTTCTATTTGTTATTATTTTTTTATTAGATATCGTTTTTATATTTAAATATTTTTAATTTAAATATTTTTATTACTAATTCTAATCTCTTAGAAATTACCACACAATAAAATCTTAGTAAAGACGATAATATTGCATTATATTTAGATGAAGAATATTTTTGTGAAAGTGTATATTAAATCTGTTCGAACGAAACTCCTTGCATATCTTCAGAAAATAACTTCGAATCCAAAAGCCAGTAAATAAATGGCTGAGTAAATCTGTATACCTATTGCTGAATGGAATTATACACATCATATCTGCTAAATATCATGCTATTATTCTTCTTGGTTCTGTAGGTATTCTTTGAAGAAATTTCAAATCTGCAACAAAAAGACGCTATTGCGATTAAAATTGCGCCTTATGAGCTTCTTTTTTATATACTTTTCAAACAATAGAAAAAATGTTCAGGTATAGCTGGAATTAATCCTAAAATAAATAAATAATTTTGATTATAGACACATTAGTTTTATTTAAAAAAAAAAGTAATGTGATTCAAAATATTTTAAGATTTTAAAGTTTTTTACATAAACATATATAGATGGCAAAAATCTTATTATGAAGTTTCTACGTATTATCAACTTTCCAGAAACGCATCAAAATATGAATTATGGGATTTGTTAAACCTTTACCTATTTATCTTATGTTAAAATAACACTCATACTTACCATTGTTTATAAATACAGGCTTTATTAAATAAAGCATACTCATTATTATTAATTTTATAATTTTTTGTACTTATTTAATATGTAAACTTTTATTTTCGCGATTTATGTATTATAATAGTATATTGTTCAACTAGGGAGGAAGGTGCCCGAAGGCACCCTCGACTCTCACTCGTGCTCAAAAATCATCCTCGCTAGAAAAAGTCACTTCCTCCCTTGTTAAACACTGTGCTTT
>UELX01003324.1:0-24163 GCA_900480035.1 Eupelmus urozonus | reverse complement strand
CCCTTCGATCGGCATTGCGAGCTTCGGATTTTTCTCTGCTTTAGAGGGGACATGCTTCAGAAGCGGCCGAAAACAACAGGCTCGATAAAAGATTGTTATTGCTGTTTTGAGAAAGTCGCTTGGCCCTCCAGGAATTTTAAATTTTAAACTGGCATTGCATTTTTTTGGTAATTCAAAAAAGTGTTTATCACTGTGTGGAAAAACTGAATGTTTTATGTGCTATTATAAGAAAATTAACATATTTGAGGTTAATTGACGGGGAAAAATAATTATACAAATAGACGTCAAGGTAGATCGCAAACTCTCAATTATTCTAGAATAGTGTACAATCATTCACTTGCCGATAAAATCATCTGCACTAATTTATTATGAGCTGCTGCTCGTTTACTTAATCGAGCGTAATCAAATTAATTATATACCAAATGTCAATTTCTTATTATTTATTTACGCTTTAATACAGTTTTTGCGTTAAAGAATTATTTATTACAGCACAAAATATATAATTCAATAATATTAAATTTTTATTTAATTTTTGTTTAAATGATTTTATGTACTACAGAAACGGTTAGCATTTAGTAATATAAATATTGATATATCGCTTCTACAATTTTCCCGATAAAATCTTGATACCTTTCATTAGAGAATCGTCGGGCAGCAGTTTCCCGAGAAACATTTAAAAACAAACCAGTCGGTACCGCGAAAAATGACAGCAAAAGAAAATCATTGCCGCAGCGATCACGCGCCGAGGCAGAGCGACATAAGTCATGAAATTCCCGTAAATAGCGGTTGGTCGCGCTCGCACGCGGATTCCTAACGGGGTCGCGCGCAGCTCCCTCAATATTTATGGATTATAAAATCCGCATAGCATTATTTCGATCTGGGAAACGCGAGCATGACGGAATGTCAGAGTACGAGCTGCCCATCAGCTACCCGCGGGCATAACAATACAGTAGCGACTCTATACTAGCAACTCGCTCTGGCTCTTAGCATATGGCTACGAATGACTACTGTATTACCGCAGATATTCTTCGTCAGCATAGAAATGATGATTTTAGAGAGTAGCTACTGAAATTAAATATACATTGTTGAAAAGTAAAAATAAAATGTACTATTTTTACAAAATGTGCGTGCTTCTATTTTATCATATCATATATAATAGTTAAACTTAAATATTGTTGTTTAAAATTATTCAATTATACATAATTTTTATTTAAAATAAAGATATTTAATGTGGTGATTAATTTCATTTAGTGCTTTAATTTTTCTTGGAATAATTAAATTAAGTTTGTGTAACTCATAAGTGCCAATAAATTTGTTGCAGCGAAAACTTAACTTTCGGTTTAACGGTTTTACAATAAATCGTAATAACGGGCAACAATCATATGCATGCATAATTATAGTGCCTGAAAAGTAGTGATCGACGCTGATAAGGGTACCAATACGTTTGATTATAGCGCGAAAACGCCATACACTCCGTGACCCCGACTACAGAGTGGTATAATGCACAAAAGAACGCAGACACAATGGACGAAGCGCGGTAGATCGATCGAATTTGAATGACAAAAGCGCGTGCGCTTGACCCTCGCAATTAGGATCGAGTGCTCGCAGAAGTGGATTCTTTTGTTAATTTTTGTTTGCGTTTTACACGCCGTAATATTGATGTCATATTCGAAATGTTTCTTTTTGTATATGCATATCGTTAAAACACGTGTTGTAATTTTTATTACGTAGCGGAAAAATTGTTTAACGATTTGTTTTGCAGAGTTAAGCAGCTAAAAATGCAGTTATTGCTTAATTTTACAACTTTCAAGAACTACTTTTAGTAGTTTTGTAAATTTCACGAGTAATAAGTTATAAATTTTATGTTTTGTAATATTTTTTCCTTAATTCTTGTAAACAAATGCGAGTTTTATTATCCGATTACCTTGACATTATATTTGCAAAATTAAACTTTAATAGCATATTATTACAGTAATTGGGAATTTTTAATCTCCCTAGCTACTGGGCCAACCAGTTTGCCCGTACAAAAAACCAGAAATGAAGCGATTTTATCGTCCGTGTCTTAAAAAGCTTATAAGTAGCAAGCATTTATTTAGCCGTTGAGAAAGGCGCGATTTTTGCTATTTTCGAGTTTCTGCTGAGTGTTGGTTGTCATGCGTCATCATGTAGAAACGATCGTTGTACGTCTGTTAAGAAGGCTGATCAAATCTCGAGGCTTGCCGTTGGCACACGCTGCATATGAAATTCATCTGTCGACGAGCCGCTCAGGCATTCGGCTCGCGTTCCCAAGTATGTCAAAGAAAAAGGGCACGTCGCGCGCGTATGGAACTTTTGTTTTGAAAGCTGTGCTAGAGTTTTTAATATGGATGAATAATGCCACATCGCTCATTATGCGCCGAGATCGAAGATGCGGCTAGAATTCGTAAGAGGGGAGCGACCAGTGGGAAGAGACGCGCTTTCATATAAAACTATTCGCCTCGCTGCGAGTATCGTAATAAAAGCTAACTTCTTATTCGTCATGCGACGCGCGCCGGGAGACAAAAAGGAATTTTAGTCGCGAGTTAAGCTTTTAGCCTTTATCGTTTATAGACTTCATTTAATTGTCGTTCAACTTTAATCGCATCTCATTAATACCAATTTTCAGCAAAATTTATTCTTTATTTCGTGATTTTTTTTAAGGATTTATGCGAAATTTAGTCATTTTCTGGAATACAATGACATTTATAAGCTTGACTGTAGAAACAGGAATGCGTAAGTAAAATATTTACTGCACACAATGATATAATTTTAGCATGATCCACGGCGCCACACGAATGTCGTGAAAACTATAACCGTCATGAATTTTTCATTTTTGGAAGCTTGAATGCATTTAGTGCTTACTGAGAATTTTAAATGTTCAAAATTTTTCCACATTTTTATTTAGCAAATATAATGAAACTGGTTGTGTTCTTTTACTTCAAAAAACAAATACTTAAAATAAGTTTATTATTTCAAGCTTTTCTAAATAAAGAGTTTATATGCGTTAAGTAGAAAAAGTTGGATTTGGTTAGGCGCTCGTAACAGATTATAAAAACTGATGAAATTTTCTTTATCTTTTAAAGCGATTTAACAATGCAAGAGCAGTAATAATACATTTTTTTAAAAATGTTTAAATTTCAAAGAAATTTGTCTACATTGATTGATAAAAATCGAAGAGCAAGCATATCGAAGCGATCGAAAAATCGTATTCCCGACCCGTCTCCATAGCCAGGCAGAAGCGAAAACCGCAAGCGTCGAGAGCATATCATTAATATGTATATGGTCGATCCTGCCGAAAATACGGCAAAAAAGGTAGCCCGGGCACAATAGCATCGGTATTCCCAGGGCCGCTTGTCCGCGCTCATACGGCCGCGAGTTATGACGACATCTCTCTCGCTCGGCCGTCGCATATATTATGATCACGTAGAGAGCGCGGCGCTCTCTCTCTCTCTCTCTCTCCCTCTCGCCACAAGCCAGCGCGCGCAACACGGTAGCAGCGCACGTAAAAACATACTAAATACGCGATAAACGCGGGGTGTTCCGCGTGTCTCTCGGCGCGCGCCCGCGTGGGAACCGTCAGCGGGTCACGCGCGCGCTCGCACCGAAGCCCCGAGGAATCCTCAAGTGCGCCACTGAACGAGCCTGCAAAGAGCGGCCCCATCATATTGCTCGCTCACGCGCGCCCGCCTCGAGCTTATGCCCTCTCTCTCGGACTCGAGTATGTGCGATTGTCTTCTGCGTTATACGTTAGAGAGCCTGCGATCCTGGACACTCGGATAAGCTGCCTAGATTGGAAATTGATATCGATATACTCATAAAATTATTGATGTTATTTGCAAATGAAGATTTTTTCAATCTTCCAAAAATTCTAGAAACTCCATAAACTGTTTGCGATTGTAAGTGGAATTTAAGAAACAGAGTAAAGAATAATAATTAGAACAGCAGATTTCTTTTTTTTTACGTCGACAAAATAGAGGAGGAAGGTAAAAAAAGAATAGACAGGCCAGCGTCGAGAAAGAGCAGAGAAGATAAATAACGCGAATCACAGTTGTGTCAATCGAGCTTTAGTCTCACGGCTATGGAGAAAACGGTGTCGCCTGGATCGAAGCCAGAAAAGAAGGAAGCATCTTCGAAGCATTATATTTTCCGCACTCCGTATAGCGAGCGTAATTAAATAAGCAATCCATTCTGGCGTCCTATCCCTGAGAAATGCCCTGAGAATAGCTCAAATGATCGGAGACAATTAAAAGTTAAAGCAAAGCGATCAATCTGCATGAGCGGCGCGAATTTTTTACAGTTAACCAGATTAGTTAATCCCGGATGAACGTTTATTGCGCGCGCGTAGCCTGGCGTTGTAGTGAGAGAGAGAGAGAGAGAGAGCTGGATCGCGTGCAAATGTTTTAGACTATAAGAGTGTTAAGGGGGGTGGGGGCTGGGGGAGAGGCAATCGATAACGGTGTGGCTCGGCGCAATTAAAGTCAATAAAGAAGGTGTCGGCGCCGCAGACGCCTTTGGCTCATTGCTATTGCCACCTCGCTCCCTCTCTTCTGGCAGTGTCGTTCTAATTCATGTCGTTGAAGCGCTCTCTCGCACCGGCTATGCCCCGCTGCCTATTAAATGTGTGCGCCCAGCTATAGCCTGGCATCTTCTGCGTGCCGTGGCACCAGCTACCGAGCTCTGCCAGGCTTCGCGGAACACGCGCCGGCCGCTTGTAGCCCTGGCATTCCTCATACGTCTACTTCGCCAAAGCCTCGCGGCGATTTATAATTTTTAATTGATCGTTTTTCACCAGAATAAACCTTCCGTCGCTGAATTCCGTCCGATGCGCACTTTACCCTGATTAACGGTTAAGCTAAGCTTTTTCGGGCCACTTGCAATGATATTCATTCTTTTCATCGGCAAAAACAATGGCCATTATTTTAAAATTATTATTATTTTCATTATCAAAATTAAAAAAGCGGCTGCTTATTTCGCAACACGTTTTTTTATGTTAAATAAAGTTACTCACACCGCTATATCGTAGAGGGGGACAACTTTAGCCTCTCCCATATTCGCGAACTCGCGAATCAGAGCCGAGCGAAGCACCTATTTGGTCGTCGCGGTAGGCCCTGAATCATTTAGCTCTCTAAGACAGAAATCGTGTACATCACCTACTGCGGGGGACACCTCTTTCGCTTTCTCCCTCTTCGCATATATATCTCACTCCTTCGTTCCTCGCTGCACCCTCGCCCTCGTCAAATTATATTTGCGCGCTTAATCTTCCCGCTAAAATGATCCCTGAATATTTTAGGCCTGTCGCGATTTTGAGCATACTGCTGCGGTCCTGAGTCTCAGGCTATTATTCTTTCAGCTGGTGAAATTGGCTCTGCTATCAGTGAGATGCAAAAATTCTTCGGAAATGATAAACAAAGGTGCAGAAAGATCCAAGAAATGTATCTTTGCCTTGAAGAAAATAAAGCAGTAGACATCGAAGATTGATCGAAAAGTTTAACAATTTCTCCAGCAACTCGTGATCGTCGATTTTTCTTTTTTCCGGGACCTCTAAAAATTCGAGTCCCTTCGGTCTCATCCTCGCGGAGCAAGGCATCCCCTTCCCCGCGGCTTGTTGTCCCAGCGTCTCTTGCTCCGAGCAATCCCATACACCTACGTATAGAAGCGGGCGCGCAGCAACACATCCCAGCGCTGCCAAAGAAAATACCATCGATGGAACTCGACATTCCTCGGGCTCTCTTTCTCCCGGGGTTCTATCGGCGAATGACCAACGCCGTCTCTCTCTCTCTCTCTACATACTCTGGGCAGCGTCGTCCGAAAGCCAGAAGCGCAACGCATGCAGATCCGGCGCCGATCGGTAAGTTTATTCCGGCGCGCGTCCTGAGGGATATCGGCCCGCTCTCTCACTCTCTGCCTTGGAGTGTGTGTGTGTCACAGAAGCGGCGGCGGCGGCGGGAGTTTTGCACATAAATCTGGGCTTCCTAAAGCGCGCGGGCAAGGGGGAGAGAGAGAGCAGGGCCAGCCCCGCGGGACCTCGAGAGCAGCCAGCGAGCCACTCTTTTCTTTATTGGACCGCCGAGAGAATCCACTCCCTCTCCCTCTCACCGTCGCGAATAACGAGATTGTCGGACGATGCGCGGACTTGGCGCGCTATGCTTCCAAGAGCGAGAGAGAGAGAGAGAGAGTCCGATGTACCTTCTGTCACGATGTCGAGTTTGCCGCTCTGGATGCGGCTGCGGGGGAGGCTGCCGAGAGGACTTTGATCAAGAGGATGCGTGCTGGAGCGGACTGGAAAAGAGCTTCTTAATAATGGAAAACCTTTGCTTTGGCATTCACCCGAGGTCCAGCTATTGATAAACTCCTGACATTGACTAGATTTATTAAATTTTTAAAAATTTTTCACTTTTATGCATTCTATTTTTATAAAACTAAGTTATAATTTTTACATTGATCTACAGTAGATGCCGTAAACAAAAATATAAATATCTCTAAAATTGATAGTGAAACTAGAAAAACTTTTCTTCAGTAACGTTTATCACTTACATATTTATTACAACTACCAAAATCTGCTTGTTCCAAAGTCATATAAAGATAAAACTATACAACTCTTATATTCATTATGAGCAATTTTTCACTATAAAAGTATACAAGATTTAACAATTTATCTTGCTAAAGCTTTCCCAATTTATAAATAAACCACTTGAAAGTAGTTTTAAAAATAAAGCCTCATAAAAGTAAACTTAGGGTTATTCGCTAAATAAATTCTAATAGAAGCCACAAGTTTCAGTTTCGTCTAATGTCTTCCGAAAATCGAGATATTTAATGTAGTCGTGAAGGAGATTTTGAAAAATTATGAGCTGGTCGAGGGGAGGCTACATTTAGATCTGCGTGCTGTGTGTGTATATACGCGCGTGTCGCTGCGCTCCCCTCCACCCTGTGCTTGCTTGCTAGCTTGCGCGCGCGCGCGCGCACAAATGTCCGTAATTCAATCGGCCGGCTGATCGAAATTTATTACCCTTGCCCCGGGAAATTTGGGAAAATAGTACGGGCCCCATTCGTCAAACGTCTTCCGGGCATTAAGGAAAGTCACACGCATCTAATTCTTTTCTCCGTCGTAAATTAAACGACTTCGCTTTCTCCCCCGCACTTTCCCGATATTTTCTTCTGTTTTATTCAATACGCTCTTCATGATTATTTTATTATTTACTGAAAATAGATTTTTCCGGATAAAAATAACTTCTAATCAATAACTAACCAGCGGTTTTTCAATTTTTTATGCAACGTGCGCTTTATTTAACGTTAATATTTATTCTTAACAAAAAAGGCATTACCAATACTAAGATAATTAATAGGATAAAAAAAGTCATTGTACGATATACATGTCAAAAAAGTAAAACGTATGTGGGAGAATTCGTATGCCCGCGTTTTTACGTGAAACGCCTAAAAACGCTGTCGCGGTACATCGATCCGTCCAGAGATGGCAGCGCACTAGCTAAATTCTTAAGAAACACTCTCTTTTATACGCCGTAAGAAATCCAACATTTGATTTCATTATTTATTTATTATTCCACAATATGCAATTTTGTATTGCATTTTAAAAGCAATTACTCTATCTTAACAATAATTTAATAACAGATTATAACATCTTAATAATACGAAGTATATTTAAAATATTTTGATAAAAGTAATTAACTAATCAATAGTAATACACTGAATAGATTTAATAGGTTTTAAAAAAATATTTAATAAGACATTATATTAAGCAATGCAATGTATAACAAAAAGTAGCATATTATTATTAGGATAGAGTCGCTTACATTATTTTAAAGAAAAATTTTTCAACTATTAAAATCATCTTTTAAAGAAATTATTTTTATTAAAATCAGTTTATTTTCGCGAGGAAAAACATGTTCAGTAAAGAAAAAATTAAAAGTTTATAATTTCCAAAGGCAGTGAACGGTGAAATTCCCATTTCCCGAAATGAGCCAAGAGCTAATATAATTACATTAATAAAGCTCGCCATTAATTCTGAAAATATTCCAATTAACCCCAGGCGCTAATCTATTTTGGTGCACGTCGAGCAAAATTTTGACTGCCAGGCGGAAAACGACATTCTGCCGGGGCTGGTGCTTTTGCCGCTCTGCTCTCAGGACATTACAATTAGTCGGTATATGCTCTCTATTAATGCTTGCTGTAGACAAATTGGCCCCATGCAGCTAGCTGCCATCGTCGTTACTGAATCGGGAGGCGCGCGTGGATTAGAAGCCAGGAATTTCATCTCTCGGCCCCTCTTCACCCTCTGCCCTACTAGTACATACAATTTGCCCTAGCTTCATAATTACGGACTTGCCCGCCGACTCGAGAGAATCTCTCTAGTATATAGCGAGTCTTGTAAGCTCGCCTTCAAATTTACACCGGTAAAATGTAGAAAAGAACAACTTTATGAAATTTCAACTCTATGAACAATTCATTACTTCAAATTTATGTGCCTCAATGATATCTCGCTTTCGTATGTATGTATATAACTTTTCTATATTTATATTCTGGGCTGGTGATTTAATTGAAAGGTGATATAAGAACTAATAGCTGTAGATAACAAAAACAAGGCGTTTGTAGCTAATTTACAATGCATGAAATCAATAAATGTATAAACGAGCATGATTTTTAAGATAATTGTTATATCAGTAATTCTCAATTTATTTTTGTAAAACAAACATTTGCGGTTTTCTGTTAAATCGTATATTTACTTGAACCTCGACCTAAAAGTGTATAATGTATTACCATAATACATTATCGCACCATTATCTTTTACATAAAATTGTTCATCTTTATTATTTTATTTAGTAAAATCATTACACATATCATTGCGAATATATTAAAACATAATATACCTTTAATTAGTCGTAAATTTTGGATTCTATATTAAAGAATTTTAAACTAAAATAAATTAATCTTGTAAATAGCAAAGTGTTTTTTTATGAATGAAAATATTAACACTGCAGTCAGCATCTTTGGAAAATCCTAACTTGTTTAATTTCTCTTGAAACAGTCACTAAATGATAAGAATAATTCAAGGGCTGGATTGAATCAAAAGACTGTAGTGCTCAAAATTGGGCAAAAATATAAAATTTTATTTCTTAATATAAACGTCGGGTTAAAAAACTGTAAAAATAAAACATTCGCATTTTTATTCCCACAATACAGTGTTTTTTTTTAAATATTAATCGTGAACAATACTTTAGTTATCATTGTTAAATAATATTATATATTTTATAAACTATTATAAACTTTTGAAATTGAAGCTGAAATTAGACTCGTTATTACAACAAGTTATACTTAGCTTTATATATGTATCAGACTAAAAGGAAGGTTCTTCCAAGAAATGAGTTAGAAACATTACGAATAATGAGAAATGCGTGCAATCTGGCAGCAGACAATATAGAAGAGAACAAGGCCCGTAATCTCCGCGACAGCTACATGATTCGATTCGTGGAGCGTATATAGGTAAGTTTGCCATTCTACTTTGTTGAGAGGAGCAGCGCAGTAGCAGGTCCCTTTGCCTTTATTCCGTCAGACAGATCTCGCGAGGTTAAGAGAGCGATTCAAATTAACTGTCGGTGAGGAGAAGGTGAGGAGGTAGCGAGCTGCCGGGCGCCGCGGTCATGCTTAATAAGCGACGAATGAAAGCCGGCTTTCGATATGCGCGTGCGCGCGTTCCCGGCGCGCCGTGCCCACCTTAATTCGCAATAGAAATGAAGAGCGAGACGAAGAGCGATTATTACACGTCTGCTTCGCGGACTGCTCCATTGAGCTCTTTCCTCCTCTTTCCTCCTGCCGCCGTTCCTCCACAAGCCGACGGATTTGGCAAACCTCGAGCCAGCCTGCTCGTCTTTTGTTGCGAGTCTGTCTAGGAGAGTGAGAGACCGGAGGGCTGGCCCGGCATCAATGGGCCGGAACTAAGACCGGCTACTCAGTATTTTCGACTACACTGCACTGACAATACATAGATACTTACCTTTTTTTCATAATTATTCTAAATAGTCTCTTTATTTGTATAATTATATCTTTGCCTCTAGAAATAACGAATCGATTCCGCATTTTATCAAGTCCATTCAAATCTTTTAATATCTTCTTCTTTTAATAATTTAATAATTGCAAAAATTAATATTTCATTTTCATTGTGCAAATACTTTTATCGAAAATTTTTCCTAAATGGATTGTAGATATTAATAAAAAACTTTTTAAGATCAATTTTTAAAAAACAATGTAATAAAGCTATTTTACTACTATGGTAAAAATTGATGCAGCTGCTTTACTCGATAGAGCATTGACAATTATTTTTCTAATTTTGATTTCTGCAAATTAAAAGGTCGATGAATGAGTCTATCAAATGTCACAGATATTTTAACAATCTTATTCTGAGAAAAGTATATGATTTATTTTTATGAAATGCTAACTGACAACGAAATAATAAATAACAACGAAGGCGATGATTTAGTCACAGAGGAAAAAAGCAAAATTTTAACCGCGATTGTCTCCCACGATAGCTCGCTCGATTTTAGTCTAAAACAATTTTTTCCGTGCGCGTTCCGAGCAGATGATTGAGCATAATAAAAATGACAGTTAAGAATCCGAGACGATATTTATCGGCCGATCTTTCTAGCAGTGGTTTTTGTCGAAGGCACATATGAGTCACTCCTGCAGAGGAGACACAGAAAGAGAGAGAGAGAAAGATAGAGAGAGAAGCAAAGACGGACGGCGGGAGAAGCCTCAGAAATTTTTTCGAATGAAATTTATAGATCCGTTTGGAGTGCGTACACGTCTGGGGCGGAGACGGAAAGGTTCATTTTTAATTTTCGTTACGAGAGGAAGCCTTATGGGGGAAGGTATCTCTCTTCCCGCTGCGCGTCTTTCTTAATTAATCACTCGAAAAAAATAGCTTCAACTGTTATGACAGTAAACTCGGCTGTAATTGATTTGTTATAATAAGGTTTCCCGAAATTATGAAATCTTACAAAAGATTTAACATGTAAAATACGAGCGCAAGATGTTATAATATGAGCAAGCTAGTTCGGCATTGCAAGCGCAGCTACGTTCGATTAGTGCTCGCTGTGAAAGCTTCGAGAAAGAAGATGGAGCTCTCGAGAGAAAAGCTCGATCTCGCTGCGTGTTATGTGCAGTATATATATAAAACGATGAGTCTTCTCTTTCTTTCTCTATTTCTCTCTGTTCTCTTTGTCGGTGGAGGTAATAGGAAGTCATCGGCACATATCGCGCGTTTTCTTGAGGCCATCCATCTCCCTCGCCCTACGGGTCGAGCAGTCGATTGGCTAATTGGGAAAGCCAATAGTTCTAAATTAACCGGTATCATTAATAGCTGGGCGCGCGCGTTGCACCTCCTCAAATATAGTGCACGTATGCGCGCAGACTCGCGGGCCCGCTACTAAGAAAGAGCGAGCCGGGCCGCGCAGCCGAAACATTTAAGAAGTCGGGCTTCTCGGCATTCCGGCAACCATCTCTTTCTTCTCCCTCTCTCCCTCTCTATCTCTTTCTGTCTATCCTCTTATTCCATCTTCATCCGCGCTATACGTCTGCGCGTGATGCGAGAGCGCGCGCAGCCGCCGACTCTAATTTCGTCGCGCGCCCGAGGGATGGGGATGAACAATGCTTCACGCACACGTAAATAGAACAATATGCGCCTGCTCCGAGAGCGCGTGCATCTTTATGCGGCTCGCTCTCTCTCTCTCTTTCTGTGGAGCTCAAACGCCAGCTCGCTGCGGAATTAGGGCCGTTTTAGGGAGAGAGACCGATCGCGCCAGCGCTGCACCAGCCCCGCACGCCGAATTTAAATAATGAGGAAACAGGTGGTTTCCCTAAGGCGGCTGCCGAGCGCGCGTGGGCGAGCTAAACGCCCAGCGAGCGAAGCCGCCGCCAGCGTCGTCGAACCTGTTGATACAGCTACGTCAAATGCCTCGCCTTTTTTTTTTTTTTTTGGAGACGGCGAGGCCCAGCTGAATTTTCAGGATTATAGTGTTTATTAGGCGCAATATGTCTTGTTAAACTTTAGCTTTTTCTTTTAGCGAATTGAATTTTTATTGCGGCAAAGGGAACGAAACTCGATTCTCAAGAGTAGCGTTTTATTGCTGTTTCGTTGCAATTAAAGTAACACATGAATCTAATTAAATTGAAACATAAATAAGAGAATGTTCTAGGCGCGTACAAAAGGGCTTTTAATTGCAACAAAAGCTCTTCAAAGATGTTCAAATAAATTAGCCATATCCAGAGAGTATAAGGCAGAGAGCGAGAGGGCGAGAGAAAGACACAGCATATGTACGCAAGGCCGTGTTATGAAGATAAATCTACGTTATTGTTAATTACCCGCGACATCACAGCGACTTGTTTATCTCTGGGCATCCATCGATGAGCGGCGGCGGCAACACGGGGCCATCCAGTATTAAGTTCTGGCCAGCTACAATACCTATACCCTGTACGCATAATCGGCCTCCTTATCTTTCCTCACCTTTCCTCTTCAAAGAACATAGTTTGGGCGTCTCTCGTTCGCGCGTATATAAAGCCTCCCTCTGCAGGCCTCTTGTTTGATTCGAGCAGGCTGCTGCAGCAGCAGCAGCGAGCGAGGCACGCTTAAGCAGCTAGCTCTCGAATAATATCGCTGAGAGAGCGAATTACGCGGAGAGAAAGAGGGGCCAAGTTGAGAGGAGCAAAAGGGCGAGTCTTGTATGCTATATAAAGTCGTTCACCCCGATTCAGACAATCTAGTGTCTGCGCCACGCGAGAGACTAACCCGGGAGTGATCCGTGATTGTATTAATATCACAACACGCACACACAGAGGGCCGTGAGTGCAGCAGCAAGCGCGAGCCAGCGACAGAGCCGCGCTTATGTGCGCAGAGCAGAGGCGTATATGCAGACGCGCCGTAGCCGCCGCAGCCAGAGCGAGCGAGACAACGGGCCGCAAGTATACTTTTAAAGCGCTCTGGAGAAAAAGAGAGCGCCACGAAAGGATTGGCTTGTATGCGCCCTGCCTGCCGCCGCCGCTTGCCGCGCGTCTATTTTTTTACCTTGCACTCGCAAGCTATACGCTCCCTCCGAGCTATATAATGACTGAGAAATATGGTATAAGCCAGCTTTGCTATGTTGGACGACCGCCAGGATATTTTATTTGCCGCCGTCGCCCCGCCACCGCAGCCGCGTTATTCTATTGTTGCGATTGATAGATGATACAAGGAACACTACTGTTCTTTTCGATTGCTTCGATCATTGCTTTATTATTGTAAAGTAATCATCGATAGATTTTTATTGTCATTGCAGGCAGATACGATGGTAAGCAAAAAATAGCAACTTCACTTTGGTACAGAGACAAGAGGTCAAAGAAAGTTAACTTCGGCCACAGCGAGCAAATAAGCAAGACGATTTATGGGATGATCAGTGTGAAGACTGACACTGCATCTATAGGGATAACAAAACGAAGGTAGTGTCGACGGTAGGCGGGCGCATAAAGAGAAACTGAAAAGTCTCTAGTCGCGCTTGATGGCCTTTTTTCCGCTCGATCTAAAGAGGAAGCGGGAAAAAAAAAGAAATTCAAAGTCTATGCGCAGAGCGCGATGTTCAAAACGAATGTGAGAACCATCCGCAGATTCCTTTATTGCTGGGAGAGAGAGAGAGAGAGAGAGAGAGTTTCTGATGCAAAAAGAAGGTGCTGGAGCTCGCGCGCGTAACCGGATGGGGCCTAAATATTTCTGGTCGAGTCGCGCGTTTAAGCGTCGTGAATCACGCAACTGCAGCGGGAATGCAGCGCTGAGAAAAATGCAAAAGAAGAAGGGGATTTTTCGTAAAAGCTCGCGAGTCGATGCCTTCTCTGCGTGTCTGCCTGGCTGCGTGTATTTTTAATGAAGATAGACGGGACTATTATTAAACGAGGTGCTATGAGGGAGCGAGGCAGGAGCGGGCTATTTTCTCGGGATCTTTTTGATCGGAACGATTTATCGCATCCTCGGCCCGAGCCTGCAAATACTCAGCAATGTCTCTATAGCCGGGATGCAGCTCCCTTTTTTGCATGGGTAAATTCGTCTCCATTAGCCGCTGAATGCGCTCTCTCGCTCTCGATATATGCAACTTTTATGGCTTTCGAATAAAACGAATGTAAATGAAGGATTAAGTGAATACTTTATCAACGAATGTAGAAAAGCTCATTTTTATACTTCTTTTTTCTGATTTTCCACTTGTGAATTAAGAAAATAAATTTTTAAATAAATCTTTAATAATTTTATCATCAGAATTACAAATTAGGACTGCATCATCAGATTCATTCGGTCCATTGAATTTAACAGCTCCATATTTACAGGATAATTGAAGCAACCGCGCGGCTGCGAAAATTGATTCACAGAATTACGCATTGACAGCCAACAAATATGATCAATCAATCATAGAGGCATTAGCCAATGTAATCCAGTGGTTGGAGAGAGCACTCTTGGAAAAAATCACTTTTCCCGGCTGACTACGCCTCCACAATTCTCCCCGCAGCCACTCGAGGGCTCAGCTTGCTGCGCCTGGGCCGCGAACCGGAAGCGATCCTCTCCCGTAGACTCGGAGAGGTGGAGGTGGGGCTGGTGCTGGGGGTGGGGGGCTTGGTAAAGCCGGGGCACTCGAAGTTGCTTGGTAATCGGCGACTGGCCGATCGAGCGGAATCTCTCGAAGGCCGCTCTCTCGTCTGCCACCACAAGTATTCTTGCTCTCTGTCTCTCTGGCTCGACTATCCAATCATGCATTTACCGGAGCGGCAGCCTCCTAATCCCTCGAGGACTCTCGACTACGACGACGGCTCGTCGATCGTTACGCAGTTTTCGACCTAGCCCGAGACTTGACCCCACCAGGCTCTCGTTATTCGCGCGCGATTCCACTCCCCTCAGGGACGCGTTAGCCAGCGCCGCAGCAGCAAGCCGTTATGTTCGCCCGACTATATAAGAGAGCTGGGATTTTATCGCTCGCCCGTGACTGGGCCGCTGCCGCTGCCACTGCCGCTGCCATTGCCTCTGAGGCGCCCGCGCTGCACAATTTTTACTAGAATAACCCAATCCCGATCCCTCATTTTTATCTCTTTTTAACAATTCTTTCACTTTTACGTCAAGCATCTTTATTCAGAAAAGAAAAAATTTATCACACTATATAGTTGAAAATAAAATCTTTTCTTATTACTATAACGCAGCCTTTTAAAGTCTGAATAAAATAACAATCAAGTCTAATTAGCATTATCGTCAACGCATTCCTAACGGTTTCGAAACATAATTACATCTTTGATCCGTCATATAAAGAGAGGCCCGCAACATCCTGGCCTTTCAAATAAATCGGGAAACATGCGACAAAGTAATAACTAATTCATTATGCATTTATTCAAGCCATTAGCATCATCGCGTGGGTGCAGCTCTATAGGTATACCGACTAGCGGCGCGGCGGCAATATTCGTATAAACAAAACAAAATAGCCGATCAGTATCTATCCCCCAGTCTTAGCATGACAATAAAGGCAAGTGCAGCTGGAATAATTAAATATGATCGCGTGCCCGGGCATATTCAAATTCAAGTCTGCCAACAACAGATCGAAATATGAGAGTAACGGGGAGTTGCGGCTGGCTTTCCCATGGATCGCGCGGCTGCATAAAAGAATCGAAAATGAAAAAAAAGAGAGATAGAACGAGAGGGAAGAGGAAGTGACTGCATCGAACGCGAGCCGTGCGCGCAGGGGCGCGTCGACAGGCTTCGATGAGCTTGTTCAATGCTGCGCCGTGAATTCAATAACGCTCGTTACGCGCGCTCGCGCGAAAATACGCTTTGCCTCGCTATATACCCACCTCTGGAATAAGCGGACGTATACGTTTCGCTGGCTCTCTATATGCGACTCGTTAAAAGCCTATACGCAGACCAAAAGCAGCCCGGCTCTATTGCATTCAAAGACGATTATTGGATCTTTGTCAATTTTTATTACTATTCTAGAAATGACCCGCTCTAGTTCAATCAGAAAATTATTACTTCTACTTTGGATTCCTACATGCACTATTTTATGCTAGACTATTTTATTACAAAATTTTGTTTTAAATAAATTTAGATACTTTGGACTAATATTTAAGCAGTATTCTCAACTTCAAATGCTAAATTTTAATTAAGGGTTTTGGGAGATATTTAATAATGCCTAAAAATGCAAAGTTTTAAATATAGACGAAAACTTTAAAAATTTGCACGGTTTAGAAAGAATGTTTGAATTTTATTTCATTTTTATGTTTTGCTTTTTCGAATATAGGTACTTCATTTTTTTGTTTCCTAAAATTAAAATTTAACGGTTCTAAAAAATTCATAATTAAATGTATGACAAATTTTCAGATTAAGAACTGCCTTTACAAGTGGTATCCCGTTAGTTATCAGTTTATTTAAAAAATTACTGTAGAAAAGAATGATAAAATCCTAAGTCAATAATATTCTATAAAAAGTGTTGGAGCGTTAATATAAGCTTGAAGCGTGGCATACACTTAAAATTAGACAATTCGTTGGCGCTCGCTTCATCGACACTCGGCTCGCTTGCGCTTCTCGCACAAAACCGGAGCCCGATATAGATTTCTATTTCCGGTTTTCGCGAGCGAGAGAGAGAGAGAGAGAGATAGTGAGTGAGAGAGAGCAAGCGGCACGCGCCTTCTCGCCGTCCCGTCCACCTGTGTGCTCGCGTAATCCTAATCGAATATGAAAGGCGCGGCGCGTAATTGCGCGCGCCCTGCCGAGGCTCGTTAGGCATCTCGTGTGAACCTACGTGGATCTACGTACCACTGATTTTATAGCTAGCCTTGTAGATTATACAGGTCGCTGCCGCGCCTCTCTCTCACTCTTCCTCTCTCCCTCTTATTTATGGGGCTGATTATTCCTAGATTTCGGTGGAAACGAATATGTATTCCGCGGAACAGACATACATACTCGAGCGCGAGCTTTTGTCACGCGTATATGGATACTCTAGCATCGATCGTTCGACGTTCAAAGGCTTCTTTTGTTTCCAATTACAATATAACCTCCACATATATATACATCCACTGCGTGCTTATAAGCGCCTGCTTTTATTCTATTTCGATGAAGCCTTCTATGATGTAATTATGCAATAATGTCATTTGTTTAGAACTAATTGCTTCATTTTCTAAACTTTTACTCTTTATTCAATTATTTCAATATTTAAAATTAAACAGTAGAATCCACATAAAGTAAATTAAAAAATAATACTATTTCATGGTTCAAAATTACTTCTTTGCAGGCTTTTATTTATTAAATTATTGTGTCACGTTCAAAAACTCCAAATTGAAACAGTAAATAAATCTATTAATATAGTAAAACATATATTCATTGTTGACCATAAATACTAGAAACTATTATTCAGTCTACAAACGCGTACTTACGACACAGAATATGGATGGGATTGAGGCGCAATGAAATGAGCCCTAGACATTAGTACATATTTCAACCACTAGGCGTCGTGACTTGGCACGTCTAAAGTCCGCGCTACAATAAGGAGTCATTTTCTTTTCTTAGACTTCGCATTGCGAGTTAATTACAAGACAAATTTGATCTGCTGAATTTTGCAAAGCATAACAAGTTCAGAACCCAGACGACGCAATTAATTTTATTTTAATTTTTAATTGAATTAAATTTAGATGTTTCAAGTAATTCATTTCAATTTTATATTGATTCCATGATGAAAAGAAATCTTTTTTATAAGATCTCATGATTTCATAAATTTCTGTTTAAATTTTCTTTTATTTCGATTGAATAGAATTCGTAAGGAACATGCTTGTAATAATTTCCGTTTGAAATTAAAAAATAAATATGATTTAGAACCAAATTTCATTATTAAACCCGGAAGTACATATAACAAAGTAATCACTAATTTTGATTGAAAAAAATGCAATAATGTTTTGATATCTTTGGCAATTGCTTAATTCCAGCTCCTTAATTTTGTGAACTACAGAGCGTTTACTTCGGTTATAAAAAATAAAAATCTTCTCTATAAGTATTTTCTATCACCATCCTGTGAATGTACATATGTCTAAAAAATAGCGCATATTTTCATATTTAAAAAAAATAAAGTTAAAAATATTAATAACTTAAGTTTTTTGACATTCTCTACATTTCTCTATACTTTGAATAGAATTTCTGATCAACAAATGTTAAAATGACGCTTATCTAGAAATTTTATTCAAAGCATTTCATTCATAATTTTTCTACCAGAAATTTATTCTACTTTCAGGCCATTCATAGATTATGTTTGCTTATAGTTTTAAAACACTTCAACTAATGTACGAGTTCATTTATTAGATAGTATTATTGAATAATTTAACTAAAGTATACTTAAATTATTGTCAGTTTTATTGAAATATATTCTCATCCTCTTCAGACACATTGTTGCTCATTTTTTCCCATAAAAAAAACGATCGAGTGCTGATAAAAATCGCCATCGCTGCACGTAACAAGTGCATCGTGTAATTTTTAAAGGCCTGCGTTTTGTAAAAGGCAAAAAAAAAAGAGGCGTCGATTACGATCTATTCTCGTGGGCAGCGCTCGCTGCGCAGACACATACGCACACAGGCGCGCGGCAATGAAATAAACGAAAAGACTCGTTACCGCGAATAAAGAGCCGAATTCACGAGCAAGCGATAAAGCCACAGCCTCGCGGCATATACACAGAGGAGCTGATGCCGCTGGCGTAACGATCGCATAACCGAGATCGAGCGAACCTCGCGCAGCGGTAGTAGCTCATAATAACGTTGACATCCGGCGATTTTGAAGCGCTATACCTCTCCGTCCTTCTTCTCCATTTGTATGTTAATTGTTTATGTTAAACAGAGAGAGGAGGCCGTGATGCATTATCCGCGTTTTTATCGGATCGCGAGATCGTCTGTTGTCTACGCTTATGTGCACTTGCCTCTATGTTGGCGATCTATCTGGTGCATTTTCAGTGTGCAGCCGATTCTTCTTCCGCGATATATATACGTAACTTAGCTTACCTAATAACTACGCAGGTTTTAGCGCGTTAGGATGTACTAAAGCTATTTATACCAAAAACTTATATTACAAAAGATTTTTGAAGTATATATTGTGAGTTTAAAAATTGTTTCAATACATACTAACGAAATCCACAAAAAGAAGTGTAAAAGCCTTAATTTGCTCGGAAATTAAAATTTCACAAAAACTCTCATTATTAAAACGCTCGAGCAGGCTTTTTGTATGCTTTTAAAAACTTCACACCGCGCAATCTCGGTCTTCCTTTGTTCGAAAAAAAAGCTTATTTCCGAGCCGAAAAACGGTAAGTCACGATATCGAAGGATCCACGCCTCTAATATTTTGCCCGCGGGGGAATCAAAAGAGCCCGCCGCTTTCGGTAGCGCGTCCAATCGGTTTCCGTGGTACTTTCGGCGCTTCATTGAAGCCTCTAGGACCGCGCGCCAGCGCACAGCGAGGAGTATCGTAAAAATAAGTTGTTGAACGGAAAAAGAATGAGACGATGAGAAATGTCTCTAGGACGGTGAGAACAGATCGAAGGTGAAAGACTGTTTTTTTAATCGTTGGGAATAGCAAATTAATTGATCATAAATAGTAAAACGAGTTTTTCAGAGTAAAAGACTAATCAAAACGTTCAACAATATAATAGCCAGGGTATTATTTATGAAGCTCATTACAAAGTCTAATTCGACTGATTCTGTGATGGTTTATTGTATAAAACGATCTTATTTCTTTCATTTTTATATAGATTTGATGCTAATTTTATATTAAGGAAATATATTTATATTATTTCTCGTAAATTTTATTTTAATTTAACTCTCATCAATAAAAGATAAATTAATAAAATTCATAGTTGAATAAAAATTATGAATTTAAGAAGTTTTATATAAAACTTCTGCTATGTATATTTTCTCATTAATGTAACAATCATTGTAGTAACTAGACTGTTAGCAAGATGAATAGTTCTATTGCGTTGGTAAAGTTCTTTGCGTGTAAAAATGCATTTAGTATAATTCGATTTTTGCATCACGGCCCTATTCTGTAATGGATAACTCTAACGATAAAGATAGGTAATCGTGTACTTAAATAAATTGACGCAATATTGGTCCCCGGGCATTCATTTATCGATTTTACATTGTTTTCTATATATCTGTACGTAATGAAAATACCTCGCGTTAAGCTTATAGAATATAGGGGCCACGCGTAAAACGAGCAGGCAGTGATGAAAGAGATCGGAGGCGGATGAGGATCTCTATAAGCCTTCGCTGGTCATGCAGATGACGCAGCAAAAATCAGCGGCTTCGGCGTCCTTGAAGAGAAAGAAGGCATTCCTCCTTCCAGGTGTCGGTCATGCTTTGATCCGCTACTCACTCGAGCAGCAGCGCCCGATGTACATACCTGTATGAGTTTTCGATTACCTATAACAAGCGCATCGAAATCTCACGAGAAAGCTATATTTTTGTGTCAAAATCAAGCTACCGATTCGGCTTCTCTTCTTTTTTAATCTTGCGCCTTGCGTCACTTCCTATTCGTTCATCATTGCTATATAATGCGCTACCAATCATCCTTCGGTTTATTGGCTATCTTACTGGAATGGTGACAAATCATAAACTTTACTAATTTAAATTTTTAATTTTTTCTACTGTGTCTAAATAATTTCCTTTTTGCTTTTTCGATTGTAAGTGTACGAATATAGTTCGTCTAGATTGAAATGACTAAACTAATAAATAAATACTGAGATCTTAGTATATTTTGTTTCAAAGCTGTAATGTGTGAATATTAAATATTTTTGATAGTATATGAAATAGTTTTTAATACTATTATTTTAATAATATAAATTATAAAAATAATGTATATTTTTACTAGAATTTAGCAAAAAGGATGTTAATTGAATTTTTAACGCTATCCAGCAAAGTAATTTCGAAGTGAATGGGATTCCCTAGGCAATCATCAGCTCATCCTTTTCTCATCACATTCCGAATAGCAGTAGTCCATCGGCAAATAAGTAGAAAAAAGCTAGGTTATTTTATCAAGAAATTGACCAGCCAACTGAAAACAAACATGGGAACGCGTCCCCTCATTCTTCCTGTAATCTTGCACATAGTCCTCGAGTAAAAAGGAAGAGGAAGATCTAACATTCGTAGCAGGGGACATAACGAAAGAAAATCGAGATATTTGTCGAGTTTCGAGACATCGTCGATGACGGAACCTCGTCGAGAGAGCGAGAGAGATAGAGCGGGAGGGAGAGGCGGAAGATGGAGGTGTGTTTTGTGTTATTTGTGCGGGAGTGGGTCCTGTCCAGCGTGCGTACACGTACGCGGCTCGATATTTATTTAGAAGCCGAGTGTTGAGCGCGACTCCATTCTCGGCGATGTCAACGCGTTAACGTTCGAGTGGTCCTGGACTCGCTCTCTACAAGCTCGCTTTCGCCAAGCGCCTGTTGACTCTCTTTTTCTCTCTCTCTCTCTCTCTCTCTCTCTCTCTCTCCCTCTCTAGTTGACGCACGACGACAATTCCGACGCGCGGGGGCCGTGTCCAGCAGTACGTCCGAGGCGCTTATTTACCTAGGCACTGTGCCGCGGAGTTTTGTTACAGGCTGTTTCGCCTCGCCAAATATCGTCAGAGAAAACAGAGGATAACACGCCGTCATAGCGAATTGCGCACGAGCTATTTCAGAATGGCCGTTTTCTTCATTTTCTTTTCCCTCTCAGGCCTTTCATCCCGAAGCTTCTTCTCTTATATCAACGATTCTATCGGATTCCGTAGATGGGTAATTGATTTTTATAATTCCTTTACCTCAAGTTCTTTTAGGCTTATACCTAAAAAAATTAATTTCCAGCAGCATGCAAAATATACAGGCCGTTATTATTACATTCTGTAATTTTGCTTGTCTCAAGATAAATTTCTTCAAGATTTACAAGGATTCAAATCTAATCATCGATCTTGTGACACAAAACATATTGTGTCCTCTATAAACAGATACTCATGTCGTTTTTGAAAATGATTGATAACATTTTTTTACGAAACAAGCTAACAGCTGGCCTTTATCTCCATGATCAAATTTCTCATCAGAAATACTTTTCTAATACATATTTTTAATATTTTCAATCGTTATAAATGTTCTTTCTTTTAAAAAACTACTTATAAATCACGATAAAACATTTTTTCTAAATCCTCATTTAATAAATCTTACTAACGACGACAAAATTTATCTCTCATTGTCAAATTATACGCCTGCTCGAGATAATACCCTTCCGCTCTGTTGTCCAGCTCGTAACGAGCTCGCAATTTCGCATACCTCAATTGGACGCATTCGTGCACGCGCAATATTTTCGGCGTTCAACAACAAGCTCGCGGCGCTTAATTTCGTCTTTTTACCTTTCTTCTCTCGTTGGCATAAAAATAATAATAGCACGACGCCGGCGCCTCTGCGTGCAGTGCGATGTGCATTGCGCGCGCGTGCACACGTATTCCTCGGTACGTTCCATCCATTCCGGGCGCGATGCCGCATCGCGAGTCCTTCTTCCGTCTATTTTAATGAAGGATGCTCGGGGGGCGGCTCGACTCATATTTTACGCCGCAGCGCTGAGGATGCTGCGCGCACGCACACGACTGTATCGTTACATCTGCCATTTGTCACGTCAAATTACATTTTAAGAAAGAGAAAGAGAGGGAGAGAAAGAGAGCCGAGTAGGTGAGCGATTTATGAGAGATGCGCGCCGTGGAGCTTGTTCCTTCCGCGGGCCGCGACACCGTATAAACAAATGGCTGACGATTTAGTAGGACCACCGTCATTAACAAGCTCTCTGGCCCCGCGCCGCGGCTCGCGTTGACATGGCCTGACGCGGCTCTTCGGGGCCCACAGCCACGGCAGAGTCTATAATCATTTCCGACCCTGGGGGCCCAGCGAGCTTTTTGGGACTCGTGTACTCTGCGTAGTCCCTTCGCTCCCCATCCCCACACTCTCTCTTTCACTCACTCCCTTCTATCTTCCTCTCTCTCTCTCTCTCTCTCTCTCTTTCTCCACTGCCCGGGCATGTGAGAACGCGCGATAATATCGGCGAGAGACAAAGATACTGGTCAGTGGCGCTCATTAAGCCTCGAGATGGAGACGTGCTTGAGATACGATTGGATATATTATTTTTTTTTTTTAAGACAATAGTTTATGTGTTGGGATATTATTTTGAGGATAGATTTTTTTCGATAAAGGTTTTGGCTCTAAAAATATTGAGTAGTTTAAAAAGCAATTCTTTTTGGGATATTATTTTTTAGAAGTTTATTTTATTCGAATTATTTACATATGTTGTTAATAAGATATAAAATATATATCTAAAATATTTAATATAAAATATTTAATATATTTGTAAATAATAATATATTTATTTTCAATATAAAAATTCCATTAAAATACGTGCAGATGTGTAAATAGAAAGTACTTGATTATTCATTACAATGATAACATTTCGAAGTAATATCACTTATGGGATCACTTATTTATTGGTGAAGATCTTATTTAATTGGTAGAGTAAATTTTGTCAGAATCAATGGCCTAATATCTGATCCATTTTTAGTGTCATCTGGTGTTCCCCAGGGTTCACATCTTGGACCTTTGCTGTTCATCACTTATGTGAATGACATTAGGCAGGTATTGGGAGAATGTAAATTTTTTATTTATGCTGATGATATAAAATTATTTGCTAGAATAAATTCTGATTTAGATATCTTTAAGTTGCAACAGTCTCTCAATGCCTTGCTTGACTGGTCTGTTTTAAACGGTCTTAGTTTAAATGCTAAAAAATGTAATTTGATCTCTTTTCATAGACAATCTGGTTTTTTCCAAAGTAACTATTTTATAAATTCTAGTCGCATAGATTATGTTAATTCTGTAAAGGACCTTGGTGTAATTTTTGATCCCAAGTTATCATTTGAGAAGCATATAGATTCAATTGTATCTCGTGCATTTTCTATGCTTGGATTTATAGTTAGAAATACTAGATTGTTTCGTGATTCTGCGTCAGTTATTCATTTATATAACAGTTTAGTTCTACCTATACTAATGTATGCTTCCATTATTTGGACACCTCATTACAAGACTGATATTAATAAGCTTGA
>UELX01003323.1:0-24168 GCA_900480035.1 Eupelmus urozonus | reverse complement strand
TTGGCACACATTTGGAGTAAATTTACGAGGTCTCACAAAGGGGCGAAAAATTAAGCTTTTTTTGGGTCGCTCTTTCATGTTTAAATTATTTCTTTCTTTTTGTGAATAGGGTTTGCCGACTACTTTTGATATGATGACCTTTATGCCATACTGTGTAATTGTATACAAAAAAAAATTTACACACAGGTGAAAAAAATCCATTTTAAGCTTTTGGTCTATTTGGTGCTGTCTTTTGTTTATATAAAAATTACAACAGGTACTAATTAGAACTTTGCTCCGTCATTTTATAATTAATAACAATTATTGTAGAGCCTTGTTATAGGATCTGACTAATTTAGTTTCTATTTGGGTACCATTTTTTGGATAATAAACAATCTACGTCATGTCCATTTATGTCTAGAAGTCTCAATTAAAATTTCCGGTGGGTGAGCCATTTTACAGCTTTTTAAAAATATTATACAAAAATTCCTTTATTTATGCAACATTTCCAATATCTTTTTTGAGTGCTTTAAATATTATTTAAAAAATCCGACAATCTTTTTACCGAACTCTCCAGACACACATATATTCCCTCCCTTTCAAAACTATCCCATAATCATATTCCACTCATTACAAGCCAATATCTCACCCACACCCCACTCTTCTGCACTCCCTTAACCCCGCGCAAAAATACTCTCTCACTTTCTCTCTTCTTAGAAAACCGTAAAACCAGCTAAACTCCGCTCTCAAAGTCCCATAAACAATAGCCCCGCGTGAATCGGGCGCGCTCGCATTTCTCGGCGCGTAAAAAGCGAAAGCCCGGCTTATTAACGCACTTCTCGTCGTTGGCTGCGGCGAATTTGGCCTGCGTCGTATAATTCTCCCTGTAGTCGCCCCGTCAGTCGCCGCATTGGCTACGCGCAGCGCGCACCTTTGGAATTCGCGGCGCGGAAGAAGGCGCGAGAAATCACTTTTATAGATTTACTGCTAATTGAACGATCTATAATTTGCGGCCGGCTGCCTCGGCGTAACGAGCGCGTCGTCGTTGCCGCGGCCCTTCGAGAGCCTGGGATCGCGTCGTTAAAGTAAGGTCACGATGATTTTTTCTTTTTGTTTCTTTTAATTTATTGCTTGGGGGTAGTTTGGCGTGGATGCGCTTTACTTGGAAAAATAAAATATTTGGAGGAAAAGTAATTTTTGTATCGAGTGTCTTTGTTTATGAATCACATCTGCGCTTGATATCGGTATGAAAATTAAAAAACTATACCCTCGTAGAGAATTGACCATATTCTGGGCAGAATTTCTGGTCAACAAACGTTAAAATGACACTTATCTAGAAATTTTGTTCAAAGCATTTATAAAGTCTCATTTTAACATTTATTGACCAGAAATTCTGGCCAGAATCTGGTCAATTTTCTACCAGGGTAATAATTTACTTTAACCAAAACTTACTAAAATAAACCATGAACTTTCACGTCGCGATTACCGCACAGCAGTGCCAGAGCGGAACTCAACAACGAAGCCGGCAACTGCATATACTCACATTTCAGTCGCTCGCGCTGCGAGTATCATCGAGTACATATACAACTGCGCTTACGAGCAGAAACGCATTCATATACCTTCTCAACTCCCCCTCTCGCTTACCCATAATGGAGCCGGCATTCTTTCAGCCTGGCTCTCATATCACGGCGATGTTTACGGGCCGTTGTCACTAAATCATAAGCGCCCGGAGATTTTCGCACCCGAGCTTTCGAGCGACCCGGTAGCGATTCGTCGTGTCCTGGCTGCGCGCGCGCGCGGTAAATCAGGTCGGCCTGACGTTTAATGCCAGCAAATTACACGCGAAATAAATGCGCAGGCCCGATTCGAGTGCGCGCGCGCACGGTTCTTTCGAGAGCTTCGAGAGCTGCAAGTATGCGCGGCTTGTATTTATCGTGGAATTTTGTGAACGGCTGATTACTTGGAGGGCTTTTTTGTTTATTGCGGGAGAGTTGGCTTGGACGTTTCTTTGTTTCGGAGCGGATGGATGGACCTTTGACCTGCTGCTGGTATGGTGTTTGTGAGGGAGTTGGGTGGGTGAGGTGATATGGGTGCAGGGAGAGGTGAGAGTTAAAGGTAATGAATGGGATTTTAATTTTGAAAAATGATTGTGTAAATAAATAATATTTATAGTCTAAATTTTCGTCCTTTAAGTGTCAAATAACTTTATTTTGTAAAATATTTTTAAATAAATAAGCAATAGGTATTCGGAAAACTATAATAGCGGTGCATTGATTTTTAAATCTTACAAATTAATATTCAGCTATCGGTTTTGTCAAACTATATAATATGTAAATTAGTTATTATTTCACAATCAATTTATTCGAAATAAACCACTCTGTTTTAATAACCTTTTTAAAGTCTTTTATACGGTTTTAAATGCTGCAACTACCCCATTCAAAAGGCCATATCTTACATCGGCTAAAAAATACCGTAAGCACGTCAAGAAAATATTTCTCATATTACCAGCTGGAATTCAGCAACGACGAATCGAGACCGTCCCCGCCACAACAGTCCGTGCACCAACAGATTTATGACTCGCACGCCCCGAGAAGAAGCTCATTGACCCTCCAAAACTACTCGCCTCTCCTTTTTTCTTCCCAGTTACGCAAGCATCCACTCCTTTAATCTCATCCACTCACCACCCGGACGTTTATCGTTTTCGAAACCAGCGCATAAACATTTTTTCGCCCTATCGCGCCGACATTAAAATCCCGATAGCAGAGAGCAAAAGTCCTGACCGCATCAATCTCGAGTTTCCACGTTTTTACTCACTCCCCGCAAGAAAGCTTTTAAAAATCATCGCGCGCGCTTGCGGGATGCCCATTCCGCATTCCGCTTCCGTATTTTTTGCAGCGTCGCGCCGCAGTCCTCGAAAATTAGGCAAGTATCTCGGCTGCAGCCTGGCAAAAAGCTACGGCAGCAGTCGGGGCATAAAACGCCTTGATTACTCGTCGTCGGCGCTGTAAAAACGTGTACGCACGCGCGCGCTCGCGCGTATACATATGTATACAGGCTGTGTACGAGCTTTTTCATTTGCTACGACGAGGAGGTTAATTAGCGGGCCATCTCGGCTGTCTTATTTGTAATTTATATACCCCGATAGCGAGAGAGCTGGGATGTGCTCGGACTCGCCACACACGAGGGACGAGTGGACATACACGCAACTTCTCAGCGCTGCAGGGAGCTAAGGAGTTGAGCTGGGTTTGGAGAGGTGGTTTTCGATGGGTTTGAGGGCTTGGATCGAGCTGGATGTGGTTGTGGGGTTTGAGAGAGTTTTTGGAGAATAGTAGTTTTGTGAGATAGTTAATTTTAGTGATTTTTATTGTCAACTCAGAATAAAATGCGTTTTTGGATTGATGCTTAAATAAAATTTATGGAATTGAAGAGTTACATGAAATTCAAACAGTTAGTAGTAGGTACTTTAACAGTTAAGCTAAGTACTTTAGTATGTAGTCGTTATGCAGTAATTAATTTTAGTTGGCCGAAAGATTTATTACATTAAAAATATTAAAAAAAGGGAAACAAAAAAATAATTATTTTAAACAAATTAATAAAACGTCAAAAATTTGTGTTTTATTTATTAATATTAGATGTTTATAAAACGTTGAGCAAACGTTATAAAGCATAACATGTTATTTACGTATACTAAAAAATTTTAACGTTTGCGCAACTATGAAGACTTTCCACTTTGAAGTAATTATATTAAAACGTTTAATAAACATTAATATTTTTCATACAAGCTTTCATAAAATTAAATTTTATTAATGCCCTTTCAATTTTTCTTAGCGTTTACTATATACTGTCCGCATCATAACTAAATATGTGAAGAGAAATCTATAGAATTTGGCAAATTAAGTTTTCCCGATAAAATAAATATTAGGCCCTAGAAATTTGTTTCTCCGCGATTACCAAACAGCTGTGTCTACAAACATTCCCCGCTCCGAAGCATATTTACAATCAAATTAGCCTACAAGTAACGAGATTAGGCTAATTAAATTAAAAAATAAGAAAATATGTTTCCAAACAACAATCCGTGTTGTTGCGCAAAAGAAAAACCAGCACCAAGAATCCGTTGATGTCGTACACGGAAACGAGCAGATTCATGTAGCTTTAAAAGCTACACGTGACCTAATTTCTCTATAGAGAAGTTTATTATACCAGCCATAAAAGTATACTAGAGAGGTGCAGGTAAAGAGGCGATCATATGACCAAATGCGGTTAGACGTACCTTAATGGTTTCCCTGAGTATATAAGCGATGTGCTCCTCCCTCATCCGCTTGTCCGTCATTTTTAAGCCTCTGACGAGATCGACAACTGGGCCACCCTCGCATAACTGCAAGCACACAGATGCACAGTGTATTAAGCAAGACCGCAATAAAATTCGAAATACTGAAAAAGTATAATTATACCAAATCCACCCTGGCAGAAAATTGACCATATTTTAAGCAGAATTTCTGGTCAACAAATGTTAAAATAACACTTGTCTAAAACTAATGGAAATGCTCTGTACAAAATTTTTAGATAAGTGTCGATTATTGACCAGTAATTCTGCTCAGAATATGGTCAATTTCAATCAACAGTATAATCAAGTTTATCCATCACAGATAAACCCTGAAAATAGTAAAACATCGTCAACTCCTCTCACAGTCCAACACCGTTAATTCAAACCTCAAACACACTGTCCCAGCTCACGGCACAATTACAGCCTCACGCGGAAGTAATCAGTGACAAGCGTTGAGATTAGAATTGAATCGCGTCCTCGCGGATCCTACCTTCGGCTACATCCTCTTAATTGCAGTCTCCCGCGTCTCTCCAAACGCTCTCGTGTAATTTCTCGCCTCCCGGCGAGGAATTAATCATTCCCGAGCTCCAGCCTTACTTTCAAACCGTCTTGAAAGCGAAAAATTTGACGCCTATATCAAAATTTCACGAGAGGTAAAAAACTACACGCTTTACGATTGACTCTTTAATCTCGCTCCAGATACCGGCTGCAGATTAAATTTAATTAAAACATGATTTACTATTAAGTTTAATTAGAGCTATCTTAGAGAGCGAGTTAGCGCAAACTCGTCGCACGGCTAATGCAACGCCGAGATAAAAAACGAAGCCTATAGACAAGTACGGTCAACTCGCCCGGAGCGATAAATTAGTTTCGGAAATCAGTAGCAATTACAGGTGCTGATACATGCTAGGTGAAAGTTGTCCGCGCGCCGAGAGTTAAACGGCTCTCGCGGAGATCTATATACGGTGCAAAAGGTCGGACTATAAAGCTTTCTTCGCTGGGAAAATTAGAGGCTGGACTTATTGGGGTTAGGGAGCGATTGTCCGGCTTGGTTTATCAAATAATTAAATAATTCGATCGCTTATCAACGCCTTTGCGGTTATTTATGCACGAGGCAATCGTAAATTCGGGGTGGATTCCAGAGCCAGTTGCGCAAAATCTCAGTCGCGATCCTCGGGCGTAAAAAATATTAAGGTCGCCGTTAATTTACGGCCCCGGTTATCTCGCGCGGTTTTACAAGGTAATAGTCGCGCCGGCGATAAATAATACAGCTAAGCCCGCGCTGCTTTACCTTAATTACCGACAATTATACCCTCAAGATTCCGCGAATCAGCAACATTCCAGCTTATAATCCACCAGCTCTTAAAAATTCAAAAAGCTCGCTAAACGATAATTTACGTTACAACCGATCGATCATCGATCAATCAATAAAAGCCGATCGATCGATACAATGTCGAGGCGAGGGCGGGCTTTGGTAGCGCGGCGTGCATAATGGCAAGTTTTGTAAGTCAATCGAGCGCGAGCTGGCTCGGGAGTGTGTGTATGTATACGATACGCGCCGGAGATTTATAGCAGGCGATATTTCATATCAAGCGTTTACGCGCCGCCGGCCAAGCTGGCTCTTTTGTCACTAGGCGCAGCAGGTATACACGTGCGGCCTGGGAGCTAGGGTCTGGGCTAATTAATCGCTGTAAGGTGAGAGTGGGGTTTTTTTTTGAGGGGTGTGTGGTTTTTGGTGACGGTGTGAGAAGTGGTTTTCGAGTGTGGGTGTGTGATATTTATTGTGTATTGTTGGTTGGTGGAGTTTATTGATTTGTTGAGTTTGGATTATTTTAGCGGTAAGGAGAAGGAAACGGCAAGAATGCAAAGAATTTGATGAATTTAAAAGTTGAATTGTAAACCAGGAAACACCGGGGAAATATTCCTTCGGTATTCGCAAGTTTATTTTCAAATTCACTTTATTTTTACCTTTACCAATATTTCGAATATTTTGCAGAAATATTGTAAATATTTCGAATGAAGCTGGGAACGGTGGACGACGCCCGCGATTCTTTTGCATACTCGGCCGTTATTTCGCTTAAGAAGCTACATCGTAAATAATTTTATAGCATTGCAAGTGGCGTGTTTACTATCAGCGCGATTACCGCATACAGCTGTTAAAGCCTTGATTGTGAGCCATTCGATACTATAAAAGTATAAAACGTAGAAAAATAATGGCCGTCGTAAAACGCTTGTATAACTAAGAATAAGAACAATTCAATTATGATGTCTATGATGAAAATGAAAGTTAATGGAGGTAATAACGTTTTAATGGAACTTCTGTTTGCTGGCTTAATTAAAAAATAAAAAAAGGAATCAAGACGGTTCGAACCGGTGAAACTTTCAAAACACTATAACGGTCTTACTAGATCGGACTTGTTCTACTTATTCGATGACAACTTAGCGTCATTGTTCGGTGCTATAGTTATTAACCTAATGTTTGTATAAATAATAGCTTAATTTTCAATTCACGATCTTTTTTTAATGTTTGATTCTAATCTGTTCGTGAAAAACAATACATCCCGCATAGATGATTCTTTCCGATCTCAAATAACTTAATCCCAAATCAACCAACCATCAAACCATCAAATATTCACTAAAATACCACAGACAAAAAAAAAACAATCCTCACAACACCACAAAACCCTAACTCCTCACCTCACTCAAAACCCTCAAACCCATCCCCTCGCAAAAATCCGATTGATAATCCCAGCGATTAATAATCCCGCAGCCCATTCGAACAAGTAATAATATTTGGCGCACCGCGGAGGTCCGCCCGTAAATTAGGAGCCCCCCCTCCCCTCCAAACCTTCACCTGCTCTCTCGCTCCGGCCAACGAGTTTAATGATTGTTTAATGGCCGCGCGCGTCGTAAATTATCCGCGTATTCGAGCGCGTCTCAAATGCCTCGAAATTGCCTCCCGGCCGAGATGCATTCGCGAGGGGGGGAGAGAGGTGGGTGGACCTCTCGGGACTTGGACGTGAGTTACGACGTTGTGACGCGCAAGTGCGTTTACGGCAAGTGGATTTTTTGCGCCAAGAGTCGATATGTAGAGAGTTGGGTTGGTCGGAGAGAGAAAGGGGGAAGGCTTGACGATAACGATAAATCCGAGACGCGGAACAGAGTCGGTTTTGTCGCTGGTAAGAGCGCGGGGTTTATTGTGCGCCGGGGACGGGTTTAGGAGAGGTGCAATGAGAGCGGGGTATATAGAGGTGTGAGAGAGGATTGTGGGAACGGAGAGAGTTTTGATTCGGGTGGGATTGTGTTGAGGGGTTGGGTTTATAGTTTTGGTGGCGTTTAGGGTGAAGGTTTTGAGAGGTAAGTGTGAGTTTGAGGCTTACCTCCATGACGAACCAGATTTGATCGAATTCGGTCTTTTTGCCGGAGCGTCGTCTGTAAACTCCGTAGAATTCGGGGAGATTTGGATGACCGCAGAAGTCGCGGAGCACTCGGTACTCCTCCACTATTAGCGGCTGCGTTTCCGGAGTTAACTTTTGAATTTTTATAGCGACTTTTCTACCTGTAAAACATAAAACCCCATTTAAACGAGCCTAACATACAGACAAATATTTTTATCCTCTCAAAAAACTTATTCCAACTAGAGATGCTATTTGGATTTAAATCTTTGAAATTTTAAAAACTCAAATACCCAAGATCTAAATAAGTTCCGAATATACTAAATCAATAAAAAAGTTTTTATTGCGAAAAATAAATCTTACCGACTTCCTCATCTTGAGCCTCATATACATCTCCGCAGACTCCACTACCAATGCAATCCTTCAAATGAAACCTCTTCCCAGGATCCTGGATACTATCCAGCCGCTGCAGCTTCTGACCATCTCCGCCACCGCCACCACCTCCACCACGACCTCCTCGATCTCGATCTCGAGATCGATCTCCTCGATCCCGATCTCGTGATCGATCTCCTCGATCCCGATCACGAGATCGATCTCCAGATCGATCCCTCTCTCTAGATCGATCTCTTCCACCTCCACCCCCGCCGCCTCCGCCGCCTCCACCGCCACCACCCCTGCCTCTGCTTCTACTGCGCGAATCGTAATCATCGTCCTCGAGCACGAACTCTTCTTCCTCGTCCTCGTTCCGCCTGCCGCGACTCATGACTGAGGCTGGACGGGCCTATCTGTGGAGAGTAAGGTGGGTTATTAGCGGTTTGTTTCAGGGAAGTTTTTTTTATCAAAATATTAAAATTCTGTGTAATATTATTTAAGTACTAAATTGCCACAGCAATTATGTTAGTAATAAAGCAACATAATTAGGGTTTTATTTATTTATTTATATTTAAGTACTCATAGGTTGATCCGATCTTGGGGCTGGTACGTTTATTTAAAACTTTTTTCTGCAATTTTTCAAAAGAAAGTTTATTCTTTGTTTCTTTATTCATCAGACATTGTTTTGAATTAGTATATGTATAAGAGCCTATTTACAAAGTTGGGAATGCTACTTCATGCATTCATGAAAAAGCTCTTGTCTTTTGCTGGTTCACTTCAAAGACTAGGTTAAAATGCAGCTTGTTTAATATGAATATTTATGCAGAGTCTACTAAAAATGAAATTTACTGAAAAAAGTTCACTCTTTCCTGCAATAGGATGTATTACAAAATTTTGTTTTAATTCATGTTTTGCTAAATATGAATATTCAAGCTGTGAAGTAATATCGTTTAAAGTATAATTTACATTCTGTCTTAAAATAAGTTGATTTTACAAAAATAACTAAAATTTTTTCTTGGCCATTTAAAATAATACCTAAGTACTGTATATTAATTTTTTATCAAGATTTATTTGGTAAGATATTTTTATTATTATATTTGTTGTCGTGTTTATTGACATGTATTTATCTAATTAATATTCGAGTTAGCTTTAGTTCAATTTTTACAGTATAAAATGTACTTAGAAAGACAAAAAATTGTGGTAAAATTAATAAAAATAAAATTATCTTTTCGAATAATTACAGATTACACTGTCTTTGCAGTATCGCTTTAAAAAATGATTTTTAAGAGAGTAAAAATCTTGAAACACCTAAAATTAATTAACAAGAAGCTTATTTATATCTTTGGAAACTTGTTTCGTCATAACGACCCTCAAATTGATTTTGTTTCACGAGTGCAGCGCGCGGCAATAATGAAATAATTAGTACTTTGCGCGCACTCGAGCTTTCGCGTTTGAGGTCGAGAGAGGCAGCTCTTTCGCAAGGGACGATGAAGATGCGCCACGCCGAGGCACTTCGGGCCTCGATAGATCAAAGCCAGAGAATGCTAATTAGCTTTCGCATTAATAGCTAATTAGATGCGTCAAATGAGAGGCTCCCAAGTGCACGCGACCCTCGACTGGCTATACGCTGTTATAATGAATTATAGATGCACGAATCGCTGGATGGTGATCATATGTGCAAGCTTACTTTAGCAGACAAGAGAGCTGAATGAATTGTGTATAAAGGAATTGGATATGCTATTGAGCGTAGTTTTTTAAGTGTTATACTTAGCTTTGTTTATTATTTTAATTAATGATTAATTATTAATGAACTAAAACAATTATTTTATCAGAACAAAGGGGCAAAATCATTATTTGTGCTTGGATTTTAAAACTAAAACAAAACTGTATTACAATAAAAAAAAATTGTCTAAGAAGCTAAAGTAATTAAATGTATTAAAAGAAGTTCTAAAATGACATGGATAAACTCATTGTCAATAAACACTTTATTAATTGTTTTAATAGGTTCGTTCAATTTTTTCTAAGTTATGATAAGAGATTTTTTAAGACAAGAATTATGAGAAAAATTGTTCATTTTATTATAAAATATGTTTTACAAAATTATTCTTATTTAACATTCACAAAATTTAACTTATTTAAAAGTTGAACAAAAAAGATCTTATTGCAAAATGATTTTCAAATAGTTTTTTAACTGATACAGTTAAAAAAAATCATTGCAAGAATGCTTTCATAAATGAAATATATTTTTTGTATTAAAAAAAACTTGTTCAATGTTCACTTCAATCTTAAACTCATATCATAATTCTACAAGCAAAGAGCCTTATACAGAACTTAACAAAACAAAGTTTGCAATGATTAATTCGCTGCGCAATCGCTATTCAAAACGTAGGTACCCAAAAATCGCATTTTAAGACAGCAACACCCCTATCAACAATCACTACACACAAACAATTCTCCAATCACATCATGCACTCGTTACAACCCACCGCCTATTTTACCGCAAGAAATACGAAAAACATCCAGCTCGCACTCGCGGAAAACTCGCGAGAGCACTAGCTTGTGGGGCTTTGCTAGCGGCCATCGCGTCTACACGTGTACATCCAGCATACACACCCACACCATCGCTGCTTATCGGATCTCCGCGAATTGCGTAAGCGCATTGCCGCGGATATGTGTATATGTCCGCGTATATACATCGCGAGGTCGCCGCCGAGGATACCCCGGCGGCCGTGCATATATAAAAATGCATATAATGCCAGATCGATCCGTCTGTGTATATGCAGCCGAGGCGGAAAAGCTCTTCATCTGTCGGGCCACAAGGCTCCTCAAGTAAGCAGTTGGTAAGCTTCGCGAGAAAGAGAGAGAGAGCTGGTGTGTATACTTGAGAGAGCTTTCGTTGGATCGGGGATGGATGAGGAGCGCGCGTTTGGTAATTAGTTTCTTATCTCGAGTGCGGCACTCGCCGATTTGTTCAGTGGACTGTGTGGATCTTTGTTGGAGATGGAGTTCGAAGAAGTGATTTGTGCAGGTGGAGTTTTGATTTGGAATGGGTGTGGAGATTGAGGATTTAGCTAATGAGTTTCTTTGGTGATGAAGTTGAAAAGGAGCGAGAATATTCAATCAAACTTGGAAGGATTATCGAATTTGTATTAAAGATTTGAATGAAAGGTCTTTTGATGAGATGCCTTTCATAAAGAGACGAATTGGAAACTATTTTCATTACCCATCAATATTATTTACTAATAGCTTTAGTGAAGTGAAATTGTGAATTTCAGAAAAATTCTAATAAATATATTTAATTTTGGAAAATAGGACTACTTTGATGTCAAATAACATTAATCAGGATTAATAGTAAAAAAGATATTATTAAATTTTACAATTATTTGTTAAAATTTTTTTTTTCTTTTAAATCGAGCATTTACTTTTAAGTTTTGTATAAACAGATTACATTTTTGATTGAAGCTGATGCAGCTTGTTTGCCAAATTGGAGACGCAAATCTATAGATACGTATTTTACTGTATGAGTACAGAATGCAGCTATTAAAATTTAAATACAGTTTTTAATCATTTTTTTGGTTTTATTATTTAATTGATGATTTTATATCTTCTAAAATAATTTTTATATAAATATATCTTGCTTATGTGAAAGAAAAAAAAGTTGCTTAAGCATGTGGAAAACATGCTTATACATTTTATTAATCAAAATGTAATAACTTTAGAAAATGTTCATGTGTGTGTGTGTCCGTGTGTGTGAGCGTGTGAGTGTGTGTCTCTAAATATGTTTGATTAAGTCGATGCATACTACGCTTTACACATTTTGTTTGAATATTTAAACAAAAAAGATAACAACTGCTTATAAATAATACTAATTTAATCGGTTACATTTTTAACGATTTTCAAATGAGTTCTTTGCTAATCGATCTGTTAAATTCAGAGTCTATTATACCCAGTGTATGTATAGTCGATTTTTTCATTCCCTACAAAAAAGAAGCCCGACAAGTACTTCTTGTAAGAAGTCAAAAGTACTATGTAAAACAAAAGGATAAAGGGTTTTTCAACCCAAATGTTGAAGACTGTATAGTCTGGGGCGTCTTCGTATCTCATATTTGAACAAACATTATTCTCATATAAAAAAAATACAATTGTGATACCTTGTTGTACGATATTAAATTTCTTAGATACCTTAATATTATACATTTCACGTTTGACCTCTTCAGGAGCAATTTTGTCTAAATGATAGTGTTTTTTGCACATGAATTGTTTATTAACAAATTATTCTAAAGTTATTAAGTCAAAACACATTCAAAACATTGTAAAGGTGAGATAAATAGAGACTTTATTATTTATTACTTTGTGTAAAAATGTAACTATAATGCTAGATAAACTACAAATATTCTAGTGTTCAAGATTTGCAACACCACCCTCGGAAATACTATATACTTTAAAAATCTAAAAAAATTAATTATTTAATTATAGAAATAACTTAGGTGACCAAAGTGATCTTAATTACCTCGAGAATGTTTTGTCATTTTTTTAAGACTACGTGAAAAAACATCGTTCTACCTTTTTTTTCTGCAATACATACGTATAAAACCCATGTAACTTTTTGCACAGTTTTAAGATCCTAAAGTGTGTATGGCAAATTATTATCTAAATTTTAAGTAGTTAATTCTTACAAATACTTTTGTAAATTTCGCTCGGTTTAAAATAAATTTTGAAATTGATTTTAACTTCTAAAGAATAAATTCATAAATAAGAAACTTGCAGTTTTTTTGAAATTCAACCATTAAAATTATTAAATTAAAGAAACAAGTTTCTAAATATTTATGAAAATGTTTTTAAACTCAGAAAATTCTCAAACATTTATTATCACAGAAATTAAATTCCAGAAAATGCATCAAATTTTATAGAAATTTTCGATACTGATATTTCAATTATTTAACATACAAAATATAATCAACGATCTCTAACACCGACACCGCAAAAACCAACATCCTCACCACTCGCCCAGAAAAAAAGCACACCAGCCCTAATCTCCTTACCCGCCTGCATCAACTCCGATTAAAGCCAGCTCAAAAACTCCACAACCCGCTTTCTCAGTAACCACCTCCTCTCCAAAGAAGTTTCACCTGAAGCTCACCTCGCTCGCATAAATTAGATCAATTCGAAGGTCCAAGCCTCGCGCTTTTTTTTCCGGGTTGCGCGCGTGCTGCGCAGGGTGTTGCGTCCGCGTCGATCGATCGGCGCTCGGAATACAGATGCGCTGTTTTTGCTCTCGCGTTCTCGGGAAGTCGAGGAGAGAGAGAGACAGAGGCGCAAGAAGCCGCGTCGCCGAGAGCGACGACATCGCGCTTTTTTTCAGCGGGACGACGATGTAGGTGCCATTGACGAAGGTGAATATGAACGGGCCCCGAGCTTTTTGCGGGAGAGTTTAAAATGCGCATCGGATTAGCGGGACGAGCGCGTGATCCGATAAATTTTAGCCGGACAGTGTGTTGAGAGCTGCTGTTTTCGTGTCGCACTGTTTTTCTTGGCTGGAGAGAATCGCCGATTTAATTACGATGATGAAATGTTTCGATGCTGGGTTGCGATCTGGAGGTTTGTTGTTGCTGATGGTACAGTGGGTGTCGGGCTTGGATTTGATAAATATCATAAAGCAACAGTGGGCTATGTAACGTTTATTTTTAAAGTAAGATATCTGAGCGAAAAGATTGAAAATTGATGATAAGTACTGATGCGAAAGGCTAGAGAGGCTCGAGGAAATCAAGTGAAATTTATTTCTGGCCTGCTGGTCTCAAAATATACCAGCGCAGGCCGCATGCTCTCATATCTGCTGCTCTCTGACTACTCTTAATCCCATACAAATCGGATTAACGGTAACGTTTTAAGCTTGTTAATGTTTAAGCTGATTGCTAATGTTCGAGCTTGCAATACTCGAATCATCGTTTTCCATTTGTGTCGTCTGTATATTTATAGATTATAAAGTCATCGGAATTATTTGGTACATTTCTACAAAAGCAAAAATGAAAATTCATCATTTAGGATTTTTATTAAAATGTGTGTCAAAAATATGAAAATCATGAATATGAGTTATTTAATCTCCTGAGATTGCCATTTAAAACAGATATTAACCCCGCTTCTATCTGAATTTACATTCCTTACAGCTATCCTATGTAAGAGCATCACCACAGTACAAAAGCGATCGGTAAACTTAGGCTTAATTAGGTAATTCATTAATTCGAGTATGAGATCCTGTTGCATAATTTGTCAGCTCGCGCGCTCATTTCGCACGTGATCGACTTGGTCCGTTAAATTACTCTTGCCTGTAGTAAGTGCAAAAATATAATGTGAGTGGCACGTGAGTAAAAAATTTGCTTTTTTCATCTGCTCCTACATGCGTCTGGGAAAGTCCGCAAACAATGCGGAACTTCATAATGTCAAGTTGCCAGCTACGTTGGAAAAAGATTGGATGAAGGAATTGTTTATTTAACTTTTTAATGTTTGTAAGATTCCAACGCGTGAATAAATTTTATTGAAATAAAGATTTTATAGTTTTAGAATCCTATGCCACTACAATGTGCAAGTTTTGAAATTTTTTACATGTCCAATAATATACATAAGCAGTAAGATACTATATACGAAGAAGGTTACGAAAAATTTGTTAAACCGTTATTATACTCCGGAAACATGTTTGCTGGATAACATAATTATATAATGAAAGTTTACCTTGAACAATCAGTAAATACCGCGACACGAGGGTTGAATAATGCTTTAATAATGTTAAGGTGTGAAAGGTTTATGATGTAAAATTTATGTCTGTATTGCGTACATTAAACAGTTGTATCAAATAAAGTTTAAATTTTTCTTACGTTTTATTATTTAATTATAATTCTTTGCGGTTTTTAAAACGATTATTTTGCGGTAAGTTTAAATCATTTGCAATTATAACTAATTACATTCTTGAGAGTTTTCAAATTAAATTTAATGCACACGTATTGCACACATCCATTAATGTTGTTTTAATGTCAAGTCGAAGTACGTAGATTTTTTTGTAATTTTTTCCGAATTCTCCTATGAGGTTAATGAATAGACTGCAATTACACCATCAGTTAGTACGATTATGAAAGAACTACGAAGAGTTCTTTTCATTCATGTGCATGTGTTAATAATTTTGTTTTCAGTACACGCAAATTTAATGTACAAACTAAGGGAGTACTTTAGACATCATTAATTTTTAAGATACAGAAGCGTCGATGTTTTTAATTCTTAATCAAGAAATATTTTGAATACTATAAAGGTAAACAATAACATTGTAGAATATAACAATACACTGTAGAACGTTCATTAAATTTAATGAAATTATTAATGCACAATCACATTAATTTTAATGTAAATGTACATAAAATTTAATATTTTCATTTAAATTTTCATGTAATTTTGCCCTTACTATACTGTAAATTCGTGTGTGTAATATTACACTGTCAATGTGTTTAGTTCTCATTTACGGTTGATATCATTTTTAAACTTTTTATACATGTAGAAATGTCGATAATATATTTCAATAGGAGCTACACGATTCAACTAAACACATGATTTCACAGTGTACAAAGCCCAATCATTTCCTTCAACGTACCTATTGAAAATCTTACTTCCATTACCCGCGCATTAAATTTAATGCGAAAACATTTAACACTATACTCAACCCGCCTAATCGTAAAATCGCTCTTGTCGCACCAGCTGTACAACACGCGCATCTCGCCATTTCGAGTGGCTCTGAAAAATCGCGCGCATCAATATACATGCAAGATCGCATGAGTGTAGTCCCCAGCATAGATACCCTCTCTTCCTCGAAGCTCATGCAACATTTAGCTTCTCGGTACACTCGAGAGCAGATGAGAACGCGAACCGAGTTAGGAGAGCTCGACGTTTCTTCCTGCCTGTTTTTTCCCCCCGAGGATCGCCGAGGCATTCTGAATTCCTCAAGGTGAGAACAGATTTTCAAGAAGCGCGCGGATTTTTCTCTTATGCAAGAAATTTACAGCGCTTGTATTCGCGCCCGAGCGAGACGTAATTTATCGGGGGCGCGCTGAAGAAATGTAGTTCGACTATAGAAATTAATTTCCTTTTAAAGTGCCTTTGCCGCGGTGCGAGTGAGGTAGACTTTTTAGAATAGGTTGGGTCTAGTTCCGTGAAGGGTGATTGAATATTTATACTTTTGGTGTTGGTAAAAAATTAAATGGTAAATAAATCATTTTAGCGCTTCGTTAGAAAAGTGGTTGAGAAAGCTACTTTTCTTCGGATTACAAAGTCACGTGCTAATTTTGCGTTTCTTAATTGGAGCTTTTTCAAAACAGAGCGCGTCACGTGATCGGGTCACCTCTAAGGTATCAATAGGCATCGGTGCAATATCTATCCCTATATAACTGCATGAAAATATTTTTCCCGGGAGCAGAAGCTTATCACGTGACAACAAGTGAGCGTTGCTCCAAGGCCACTAATCCGTTCAACATCGAATTAAAAACCTTTTCTTACGTAAACCAAAGTATCACGTGATTGGGTCACCTCTAATCTACCCTCACACAAAACAAATATTTATTCAAAGTACGCGCTAACCTCAAGGTTCAAATATTCCAAGTTCTGTAACGTAACTATGAACAATCCGCTTTATCCTTGAAAAATTTAATCAAATCATTCATTAATTGTATCCTAACTCTAACTTCTCCGAAAGAGCATCCCGAACCCTCCCACCGAAAAATCTCCCACACTTGCGAACACACCTTACCTCATCCACCTCACAAAAGCTCGGCTGCGCATCCTTCACAACATCCCAGCCTCTCTCAAGCCTCCGCCTATCCCACACACGCGTATCAGCCTCGCTCAAACCCAAACCCTCAAAAACTAAGAGAAAACCCACATGACTCTCTGGCACACACTGAACTCGGCGACAAAAGAGTGGCACTTACGCGCGCTCTCGCGTTTGAACTCACCTTCTCTAATTAAGACGTCTGCCCCCGGTCTTTCTCTGGCTGTGCGCGCGCCCGCAGCCTCCGCCCTCGCACACGAGATGATGAAGATCGACGAGAAGAGGCGCGCCTTTCCACACTTGCACACTCTCGTGTAGGTACGTTGCGCGAGGCTGTTTCTATACATGCGCCGCCGACGCGCCCTGGGCATAGGGTGGTGCGGACTCTGGCTGCTACTGCTGCCGCCAGCCTGCACGGCTCGACTATGCGCGCTGAGAGAGAGAGCCTCGAGCGACTCGGCCAGAAGGGCTGAGCAGGCTTGGGCTTCCATGATCCAATAAGGCCGACTTAATTAACTAACTGCTAACTCGCAAGCCTGTTAGCTCATTGATTTCGCTGCTAGCCCTCCCCGCGCCGCCTGCTTAGCTTTCTTGGCTTTTTTTTCCGCCTGTCTTTTCTGTATTTGCGTTTAATTTTTCAGTCTTCTAGCGGTGTTGCTGATGCGTTTTCTGAGAAGGCTGCTGATTTTGGTGTGTTCAAGTGTGGAAGATGAGATATGAAAGTGGCATTGCAGCCGAAGGTTCAGAGAACGTTTATATATATCGGTAAGTAGAATCGCTTCCGCGTTGGGCAGGCGGAATCGATGATGCGCGCGGCTGCTATCCGCTGCTCACCACCACCACGACGCGGCCTATTTGATGCGATACCTTTTAACTTGACCGTCTTCCTATATGCCTATACACGCTCGCGCAGGCCCCTCGACTTCTCGCGAGCGGTTGATCTACTTTTCCATCGAGTGAGCGTCTCTCTCTCTCTCTGTTTCTGTGCGCGGCTCTGCATGCATGCGCGGGTGGCCTACACTGGGCGCGAGCCGCGCTCTCGGTTATTTAATCCGCTCTTACCATTGTTAATCTGCTTGTTCCATTTTCCAGCGTATGAGTTTACCTTGTTCGCTCGCGAGGAGGTGAGGTGCTCGCGGATTTTTCTGTGCGTTTGTGTTTTTTTTTGTGGGGAGATGGGTGGATTTGATGGAGTTGATGGAAGGGCGTCTGGTGGTGGTGGACGGTTGCTTGGGGATCGGGTTTGGAATTAGATGGATTAGCTCTGATGTGGAGGAAAAAGATGTCGTTGTTTATTTTTGTTTTGATTTTTATAGACTTGATGGGATGAAAATTTGTATGAATGAAAGTTATTCTTATACGTTATGCATATACTTTTCCTTTTACAAAATTGGCATATTTTTGCGAATAATATAAGTTATAAGCTTTCATGTGCACATTTTATAGAAGTTCAATTGTATATGTATTGTTTACGCGTATAGATTATTTTATTTAATTAGTAAAAGATATATATGTAAAGGAATTTCAATATCAAAATTTACACTACAATTTAAAATAAACCAGTGGTTCAGATAATATGATGTTCTCAGTTGAGCATTGAAAAAGCTCTCTTTGTGTATACATAAAGATATTGAAAGCAATACTTGTAGTATTACTGTACGTAATTTACACACAATTTATAACATAAAAAAATTATTATACTAAAACTTTTTCTGTAAATGAACAAAATATAAATTTTTAATTTTTACAACTCCTTACTATCTTCTAAAAATAATTCATTAAACGTATCATTTCATTTCACTTTAGCATGCAAATTGAAAAGACTTTAGTTTTCTCTCTATTCGATAGTGTTTTGCTAGAGCAAATGTAACAGCAAGCTGCAGTGATGGTTCCACTGTTGTGGTTTTCCTGGAAGCATTTAGTTTCTTTGAACTTTCTGAACTGTAAACTATTGCTTCCATTAGATTGCTAAGACCATCAGTACCCCACTTTTGGTCAAATGCGAGTAGCTGGCTTTGCGGTTAGAACATCTCGAAGTCCTTGTGAGTATTGGAGTTATTCTACTTGACAAAAAATTAAAAATCATTAAAAAATTGTAAAAGGGCGGCATCATTTTTTTATTGCATAGTTTTTCTATAAAAAATAAACTAATGATAATCAGAAATAATTTAGATCTTAAAGGGTTAAATAATTTGAGGAAGCTAAAAGTACTAATAAAGTAGTAACAGTTAATTTTTTCTTAAATCTGCTGTACTTATTTCGTAAATACATATACGCTTTTAAGATTTTCATAATAATTCATTATATTAATTAAAACTAAAAAATATATATATACATTGCGAAAAAGTAGTTTCAAATGAGAATTTTTATAACAGAGTATGAAAATGTTTTAACATTATTGACAATGAAGTGATAAGAAGAAAATTATTCAAAAAAACATTTTTAAACAGTGTATTTCCTATACTTACTATCAAAAAAGTTTTAATTTTTAATAATAGATTTATTAATTTGTTTTTTTTTGTTGCTTATAAATATCAACGTTATAATAGCTATGTATTTTTTTTAACTAGCTTAAATTTTCACAATTACATTCTTAAATATCATACCTAAAAAAAGTTCAATCTAAAGGTAAATTAATCGCCCGAGAAACAATTTAAGTAGTCAAAGAAATTCGTTACCGAGGTGTTGCGAATGTAAATGTTCCAAAAAACCCCGGAATGGTAATGCACTCGATTCGATAAATTTTCGAGTCACTTTTTTCTGCCGATCACATGTAAAAGTGCGCGAGAGCCAAATGACTAATGTAAAACGCTCAACCTACAGGAGATTTATTCGATTTGTCGATTAACAAATTGATTCGCCAAAAATTAGTCCGTCAACTTTTTTTCCCCCAAGCCCAACTCGTTCTCCATCACCGGCCGTAATTCGCATTCAGCTAATTAGCAATTCGAGCATGAAGAACCTGCTACTTGCACGTAAAATGTTAATGCTCCCGCGCGCGCTTAATTAAATAACAAAAAGCTCGCGATAAAAAAGGCATCTTTACTCGCGGCCAATATCGCCTCACGCGCTTCCAGCGTAAAATCCGCCTTTTTACGAAAAATTTATTACGTAGCCGATTGCGAAACGCGCAAACACTTACATTATGTAAATAAGTTTATAATACACATTGCACTTGTAAGGAAAAGCGTTTCAACACGGCTAAATCATCACCTCGGAAAAAACATTTTCCGCTTGCATAATTTTCCCAGGCGCATAACCTTCCACCTAATCCTTCCCACTCAAACCGTCCCAATCAGTCGTCAAAAAGCCACTCAAACACGACTTTATCAAAAACAAATATCCCCGCGTCTCTCAGCAGCTCGTGGATGTCCATACTCGGATCTCAAGGAGCGCAATAGCATAGCGATACCAACGCGTGTAACCATCACACTTTCCTCTCTGTCGACGCTTGCACGTACCGAGGATAAAGTTGCGCGGGCAATGAATAAATATATATACGCCGCGGAATGCCGCTGGGATGAAAAACGAGACGGGAATAAGTAATGCCGTCGCGGCTCACCCTTTTTTTTTTTGTACATCTACCCCCCTGTCCGTTCTCACCGTTAGTCGTCGATCGAAATCCAGTGGAATCCCGAGGAGTTGATTCGAAATACTGTTTAAAACAGGACAATGAGAATTACGCCTCGATATGGGACTTTCTGCTGACGCGCGGGGTTTATGTTTTTCTGGAAGTGCCAGTCGGGAGAGAAGATTGCGGCGGGCTGTTGTTTTGCACTTGTTGCGGTGAGGTGGAGGGAGATGGTTTTCCGCATGGTTTCAGGATTGATGGGATGGAATTGTTCTTGGTATTTTGTTGCACGAAAATATTTAAATTCTTAGTTGTGTTATGGTAAGTGAAATTTCAGATGTTTTGATATACGGATAGGTATATATTTTATATGATACACTCATTAATTGTTTAATAAACTTTCTGTATTTAACAAAAATACTATTTAAAAATATAGATTAATAAAAAAGGTAAAAAAAAAAAATGAAAATATGTAAATATTCTTACCTTATTAATTAATATAAACTACAATTCACCATAAGGATGTTAGAATAAATAAAAGCAACGATTAAAGGAACTCTCTTTATTGTACGCATTATAATACACATCTGCGCTCTGCGCGCAAAGTACGAGATTATTTTCTGCATAGTCCTTCTAGTAATACTGCGGTAGAGGTGTGTTATACAGTGTCTTGTGTCTGTCTCAGGCGCGCATAGAAGTGTCTTCAAAATCCAATTACACGTAGTCATAAAACCAAAGAAAACAATCTACATATTTCGGCGATAAAAATCAACTATCCAAATAAAAAAGTAGGAGCACGCTGGTATTACAAATAAATTACAAGACCGCTTACAGCCTAGACGGATTTTCTCCTTTACATAAATTAGTGGCTATGATTCTGCCAGTGTTATTTATAATTGATTCACTTTTCCCTGCCTGCCGTTTATCGATGCTAAATTATGTACTCGGGATAGACGACGGGCCAAGCTCGCCCGTCGGGCTCGCTTCGGAGTCGATCAATCGACTCTCTTTCTCTCTCTCTCTCTCTCTCTCTCGTCGCTTGATTGATGAATCTTTCGCTCGCTCGCTCTCTCACTCGCATATATACGCACGCATTCTCTGTCACTCGCTCTTTTGCTCTCTATAAACACCGATACACCGGATTAAATCGCGAGCGTCGGTATGGAAGAGATGCGAATGTCGACGGGATGACTTTTGCTTTTGGTCTTGTTTCGAGTATGACTTTTATCGTATCGGGTTGATAGTTTTTGAAATTAATTTATTGGATGATAAACGCGCGGTGTATGAAATTTAATGACGGCTGGTGAAAGACATTCGCGATCTGTTCCAAGAGGGACACGCCGCCGATGGGAATAAATATAACGTTTACGATTGGTTAAACATAAGAGAACGAAAATTTATCTAAGATCTCGCTTGATAAGTCAGTGGTGCGACGTCAATTTCACTTGGTGAATTACCGCGCGCTGCTTCCGCGTGTAATCGATCAACATTCATACTTCACTAAGTGACGTAAGATCCATATTGTCGTTGACGCGGACAAATTTATTATTAGTGTTCGGAAAGGTGAACTCGACATGTCGCCGTTATTGTGTTTTCGTGAATGTTTTGTGTTGTTTATAGCTTCACGCATGATAAGTTAAAATTGCACTGGATTCGCCGCGATCGTCGAATCGTTGATGCAAGCGAGAAGACAAAAGTTACAATGAAAGTTTGGTGTACATGGAAATTCATGGCTATGTCGCTTTCAATTTTCTGTCATTTGACATTTTTTATTTTTATTGTACAGATTAAATAAAATACTTCATGAGACTTCTGTGAAAAACAGAATTAAAAGATTCGATAAAAAAATAAGTTCTCTAGAGAACAAAACTCTTATATTTGTAAATTAATATTATAATTACAATGATAGATGGAAGTGCTAAAAAGTAAAATGTAAATAATCATTCTTCGACGATACAATTAGATATTAATTTAATTATCCAAAGTTTGTCATGTAAAATTCGCTATTTATATTTACAATTAGTTCGGCATTATTTTTTTTAACATTAAACAAATAGTTTATTTACTTAATAATTTTAAGCCTTTGGTGATATATATTTATAGTGAACTAAAAGATAAAGTATATATAAAAACTATTTAAAAAATTGTATTTAGTAAGTATGACTTATCTATTTAAATGAATATAAAAACTGCAACATTAATAAAAATTGTAAAATTAAAATTGATTTCCATACTTATACGGGTAAAAAATTCTAATATACATGATTGCTTGTCTCCATGAAAAATAAATTACTGATAAGTAAATGAAATGTATTGTAGAAAAATTAAAACTTCTTATACCTAATTATACGCATTAAGCTTATGCAATGTACCGAAAACAATTTAGATGCATACGCTGATAACAGAGACTCTATTTATTCTAATAATTAAAATAAATAACATTTCAATTATTAAAAAAACAAATTATTCGCTGCGAATTATTCGTTATTCCATAATAATCCGTTTCCATACATCAACCCATCGATACAAACTCAAAGGCCTGTACAAATAAAAACTCACGCCCTCTTCCGCCACGATCCGCAACCTCTGCTATCGGACCAATCAAAAGTCAAAACCGGCAAACCAAAAAAAAATTGTTATAAATACGCGCGTCAATGTCCATCTCACTTGCAAACGGTGATCCACTCCTCGACCGTGCAGTTCTGGCACTGGACGAAGCAGCACCAGTGGAACTTGCAGCCGCACCTCTCGATCCTGCGCTGCCTCACCACATTATAACCTCTGCCGCAGCAGAGCGAGGCGCATCCGTCGCCTCCGGCACTTGGCCTGTTGCACCTCCTGCCCGATGTCCCAGCAATATCCGAGTGCGCGTCCCTCTCGCAGAAGTTGGGCGACTTCTGGAAGAAGAACAGCTGATTCGCCAGGTTCTGGGCCTTGCGGCCCTTCCTGCCGTGGCGCTCGACGCTAGAGGTCGCTGCGTTCGCGGCGCCGGCGTTGCGGTGCTTGTTGCGCTTGTTGCGCTGCTCCGCACGGTTGCGGTTGCGTCGGCCGCCGCCGCCGTTGCCACCTCCGTTGCCCCGGATTCGTCCGTTGTTGCCTTGTAGGGGTGTGACGTTGCCGAAGTTGGATTGGGCGACGGCTACCGCGTTGCGAAAGCGGTTTTTTAGGGTGCGACCGACGATGCGAAAGTCAGGCACGACCTTCCAGCAGGTCTTGAGCTCGCAGGAGCCCGACATGCCGTGGCACTTGCAGCGCACCTGCATGTTGTGCGCCACCGCCTGAAACATAATTTGAGTATGTGGTTTTTATATGGAGATGACTGGCAGAAATCAGTTTGATTAGGGTGTGAAGGATGCTGTTCTTTAATGATTTTATTAGACTACTATGTAATTTTTATATGAAATAGTTTAAATACAAAAACTGTCTTTAATTGAAAAACTAGGTTCCATTTTTGAGACACGACGTTCTCTTTAATTTAAACTGTGAAACAAAGGATTTCAAAAACAGTAAAGAATTTAGTTGCTATACGATAAATGTAATAAAAACAAATTTCTATAAGAGAAAGTTTTGCAAAGGCGGCATTTTCTAATGAATTTAAATCTCGATATGAATTTTGAGAGGTACCGACATTATGTATAACTGTGAAAACCTACACTGAAAAAAATTTTAGGCTACAGTAACTAAAAGAACAGTTCTGACAACGATACAGTTTGGCTGACTGGTT
>UELX01003322.1:0-24183 GCA_900480035.1 Eupelmus urozonus | reverse complement strand
CTAGCACGAGCCGAAGGCGAGTGCGTTTGCGAGCCGAAGACGAGTACTGCAAACACACGAGGTCAAAAAAGCTCACTTTTAGCCCTTGGTACATAATATACTATTAAATACATATCTCTACAGATGAAAGTACAATTTATACTAAAAATAGCTTAATTTGATATGCGTATATAAGGTCCCCCTCGCTAGAAAAAGCTTAGTTTCTTCCCTTGTTGCACAATGTACTATTGCGCCCGCTTCGACGTTTTTAGCGCCCACCGGTCTGAAAATGGGCACTTTTGGCTCTCATTTTAGGTAGTAATAATAATAGTAATAATATCTCTTTGAATGGTATATTTTAAATCTTTTATTCTATATAAGAATCATATAATTTTATTAAATTCTTATCCTTCATCCGTCAGCACAAAATATTACTTTTATAAATACTCTCAAATTCTCGTACATCTCCAATTCCAACATAAAGCCTACTAAGAAAAATCCAAAATTCATATTTTCTCTCTTCTTTCTGTTTCTCACCATCAGATACTACGGTGCCAACCGAGTCTCGCTGCCGCGCGAGGTCGAAGAGATCTGGGGCTGCGGCGGCGCCCTGAACGGTATCTGCGCGCTGCAGCACTACTGCGCGGTGACGCGGCTGACGCCGCGCGCCTACAGCGACTGCGTCTCGACGTACGCCTACGCCCTGGCCTCGGCGGCCTCCGGCGTCCGGAGCACCTCCATCCTGGCGATGGCCATCCTCTCGCCGATCGTCCTGCTAGCCCGGTAGAACGCCGAGGGACTACTGTGCTAATGGAGTAAGACTCTGAGAAATTGCGCGTAATTAGCATGCGTATGCCAGAGCGCTGAACAATGCGTAGCGGTTGACTCCGGGGGTAGGAGACGGATTTTTTTTGTCGAAGAGTGCCGCGATGATGATTGGGTTTTTGGTGGAAGGGATGAGAGAACGTCCACGACTGCAGCGAGGTGACGGATTGGATTTAGAGCGAAATTAAGGATCAGAGTTGAAAGTTTGATCAGAACTTCGTAGCTGCGTTATTGTTACAGGTTCCGAGTTTTGTTAGTTGATTTATAAAATAACTTCTTTCAGCTCATTCGGTTTGTCGGATTGTTGGTTTTTGAAATGATACTAAGATAACAGAGGGGAAATAGTCTGATATATTCTATGCGATGCGAATAGTTATTGAAATTTTAACATTTATTTTAATATCGTTGACAAAGTGTAAATTGTTATTTCTCGTTAATTCTTGACGTAGCGATGCCCAATGCTGATCCGGCTCAACAAAACGTTTTACCTTGTTTAGCGATACACTGCCAGTGAGGGACTGCCGCATCGATGCTATTGTTCAGTATTATTATTCCGTCGTAAAATTGTTATGAACGTTAATTCCTTTGATATAAATGGAGATAACAAAAGCTTTGTTGCTAAACGGATAAAAAGTTTACACTTTCATTTTCACGTAAAAATAAATGAAAATGATTTTATATAATATCATTCTCAGTACGTATTTATTTATATAGCTCCTAATTTAAATGTACATTATTACTGCATTCCTTTGACAATTTATTCTTCTCCTAAGTTTACAAACGAGCGATTATGTTCATTCAGACGTATTTTTTCCAAACAACAAAGGTTTATATATTTTTAACCAATTAGTCGCTACATCACGCGCATTATACTGTAGCCATGGCTGTCCTAACTGGAAAATATACCCAAGCGTACAATGGCGCTTTAGTCGGATGTAGTTGATCAGTGACGAAACAAGCATCGATTATGACAGCCATTCTTTCTCTAGATTATACGTCCTATTTTCGTTCTTTACACTTCATGACCGAAGATAATAACGAAGAGCGGCTCGGCGCGGAAAAAGGCAATGTGTGCTGCCGTCTTGCCTATCTCACCCCTGCGCAATCTGCTTTCAGGATCTTTTTGCGCGCGCTACTACTAAATGACTGTGGCCCAGTTTCACGCCCGACAGTTGTAATCGGTACGAGATTTAGGTTCTTTCGTTGCCTTCACGCGCGTACGTATGTATCTTTTGACTCGGGAATTATTATTTTTAGAAATAACAAATTGAAAGAAATATGTTCTTTTTAAAAGTTTGCAATTTTTTAAAAACTATTTTCAGAGTTGAATAAACATTTATTTACTTTTTATCTATACTTGAAGTTTTTGATGGAATGAAAAATTTATACTTTGATGAATTTGATATAAAAACTATAATATTTTCTTCTCTAAAAAAATCAGATTAATCGATCAAAGAATGTTTAAACAAATAAAGAAAATTAAAAGCGTTAACAAATTGAAATCTTTGAAGAAATGATTTATTGTTTATTTCTTGTTATACTTATATATTTTCTATATTTATTTTGTTTAGATATTTGCTCTTCTTAAAATTGAAGAAAAACAGCAATTTTATACATGTACAAGTTAAATTTATATTTAAAGTTATATATTTGTTATATATTGTTAATGGTAGTATTAAAAACTATGAGTAACAATTTTTTCTGAAAAAAATTATAATTCTTTGTATTGAGAGTTTGAAATTACAATTTGACATTAGCGGATATTTCGAAATGTAATAAATATGGCCGCAATAGGGAGTCTGTTAGTATTGCTTACGGGATAATTCAGATAATTTTACTTGATTTGCAAAAAATTATACTCATAAAAGAACCTTAACGATAAAATTGAAGCTATTGTGACCAATAAATATACAAATTTATGACGCAGGCAGTATAACGCGTGATTTTAACATTAAAACCGGCGATACGTTCTACTTACGTATCAAAATATTAGCAGTAATTATTTTAGTCCAACCAAAATTAATTATTTGTTAACTTTCAAAAATACTTATATAAAAATGTAACGTTCTTATACAAACGCATTTCATTTAAAACTAATGACATTCTTTTCTAAATTATTTAAATAAACGATTCAAACTAAATTTTTAGTTTATTTTTTTACAGAAATTGTATGTAAAAACACTCCCAATTGAGGTCATATTTGCTATGCAACACGAGCATCCCGTAACCTGCGGTAGACAATTTCTTTTGCAATTACAAAGTAAATTAAACTTACAAACCTTTGTTTCTCAAAGTCAAGTAATTGATTCATTAAAATTTAACTCTAAGCAATCAAATAGTTAACTTTGTTCTAATGAGTAAGCTCTAATAAAGTTATAATAGTATATTGTGCAACTAGGAAGGAAAATTCGTTTTCTTCTAGTGAGGATGACGTTTGCGCTCGAGACAGACACGATTATTCAAAACATCAGCCGAGTCTGATAAAACCACTTCCTCCCTGGTTACACACTGTACTTTTTTTTACTAAGAGCATGTATAGACCCTTTTTTATGCACGAAAAAGATATAGATAATTGAGGACTTTCCAATATATGTTATTTTACTAATAAATTATACAAATGCATTTCTATTTCTTCTCCTCCTATTGTGTAGAAAAACTCGATTTTCCAGTCGTTTTTCAAGCATAAAAAGGGCTTTTTTCATGTTCGTTATAAAAAGAGTTTTTATTGTTGTGCAAAAACTTCAATGCATACTAAGAATAAACTATTGCTCTAATTCTCATCGTAATAATAATTTACGCCAAAAGACTACTAGCATAACACTCTTCATCGAACGCAACCTAAATAAAAAGTCCGAACACAAAAACATTCATGCGTAAAACACAAACGGCCGCCTACGTAGGCGCGCTGAACAAGAAGAAAAAAAGCAAGAAAACAAAAAAAAAAAAACAGGGGCAAATAAGAGGGCGCGGCAGCACGTGGTAGGACCAAAAAAGGAGAGCTCGGTCGGGATTCAAAGAGTTCTATTCGCGGGCCAAAATGTCTTGTGCGTGTTTCCGAAAGCTCGCAACAAAAGAGCGAGAGAACGCAGAGCCAAACGAACAGCGAGCACACGTGGGAGACTTTCGGAAAACGAACGGGCGTCGTGCTAAAGCCAAAGCCCATTAACTTTTCGCAAAGGGAAAGCGGTGGGAGGTTTGTTTTCTTTTGAAAAACCGAACGAACGAGCCAGCAGCCAGGGCAGACAAAGCAGAACGCGCGTGTGCGAATTCCAGGCCCACCCACCCGAAACCCATTGTGTACGATAGGCCCGCGCGCTACCTATAAGTTGTAATGCTGATGAAGCGGAAAAAAAGCTTTAAATACAGACTAGCATTTACATATATATATATATATAAATAATTCGTTATATAAAAACAGTTCTGTAAGATTGATGTATAATAAAAATGTCCGCGTACCCAGCAACCCAGCACTCCCACGTACTCATAACACGCATTAATTAGGCGGATAACAAAAATCAGGCAGTGCGGCTGAGCTGCGAATGTGATTAGATAGGACGGCGCGTCGGGGCTGCAGCGCGAGTGCCTCGTCGTCAGGGCGCGTAGCTCATAATTAATCAAATTTTGAATCTCATTAAAAGTACACTATCGCCCGCTGAAGACGAGGCGCGCGTATTTCGAGTCCTAATATCCGCGAGAATTAAATGAAACAGCGGCCTGGATTCTGGCGGCGATGTAACTTTCTGAATTACGCTGAGACAGCTCTCTCCCCGTATTCGGCGAGGATTAAAATCTCTGGTAATATCATCGCGCGGGAATCTAGGATTCAGCGCGCCCGCTACACTTGATACGCTAATTAAAAGCGTAATTCCGGCAGCGCCCGAGAAAAAAAGAGCGCGCGAATCCCTTTGTAACCTACCGCTCTTCCGTTCGCTCTTCTCTGCGTTAGAGCCGAGAGAGCCGTTTCCCCCGGACGAAGAGAGATTTCCACGATTTTTCGTACCCTCTCCTTCGTTCGGCCAATTAAAGCTCTCCGCTCTCGCGTCTATTTTAACCTCGCTCGATCGAAAAGGAAAAAAGGAACGGCGCGAGCGCGCGTTTAACATGCATTGAAATTCAACGCGGCGTCGCCGCAGCGGGGACGCAGTCTGGCTAATAATCGAATGGACAATTAACCAGCGAGGGGGAAAGATACGCGAGCGCAGCGATTAATATGGCGCGGAAGCTGGCCGCTTGAATTTGCCGATAAGCCCCTTCCGTAAGTTTCGTTATTGTCACCGCGCTCCGCACGCGTGGTTATTGTCGTTTTCGTTAATGCTATCAATCCCATGATGATGCTGGTAAGCGTATTTTTTTCGGTGTTACAATTGACGTTTGTGTTTGTTCTTTTTTTAGCGATAATTAGAGGTCATTTGTGGTCGTGATTTTTTTTTTATACAATTAGTATGTTGAAAAGGGTATTTTGTATGAGGAGAAATTATGTTGTATTTTGAGTTGAAAATTGACTGTAATTAGGATATGAAAAGTGGGATATGTGTTTAAGAACTAAAACATGAATAAAGATGTAATTATTTGGTTTAACTTTAGGATTCTTGAATTAATGGCACATGTAGCCTTATTTTTTAAAGAAAATATGAAAAATAAATTTTTACTCAAATTGTAAATGATTCAGTCTAGATAAGTTTTTAGTAAACTTTAAAAAAAAATAAATAAATTTCGACTTGCGGAATTTTATAATTAATTAGTGCATTTTTATTGCTTGGCTTTAAACAAACTTTAACATTTTAAGTAAAAGTTTACTTTTGATATTTTTTGTAAATAAAGCTACAAGTGCCTATAACCACAGCATTAGACCTAAGTTGAGGCTCTATTCATGTTTTGTACCAAAAAACGTATCCCAAAGCTTCATCAAGATCTGTGACCCGGATCTCAGAGCCTCTCCTGGTAAGTGAGTTAAGAGTTAAGTTCAACGTTACAATTAGGGTTTAGAAATAAAGAGTTTATTCCTATGTGAAAGACATTGGCATATGTGATATTAGACGCGCTATTCTTTTCGATAAAATTGCTTTCTTATAGTAGGTCAAATACGAAAACGTGTGTGCAATACGCGTTCACAATAACGATTAAAATCGTAATGAAGTACATTAACTTGTTAAAAATTGTAAAATAGTAAAAACATACTCTTTTAAGTAGCACGCAAATTTTTTACCTTTAAAAAAGCGCTAAGTATAACGCAAAGCAATTTTGTAATGCCATTTAATTATTCATCACCCAAAGAGCTTTACAACCTGCAAATAAGCAGTTTTGCGAAAAATTAAGCCTACACACGTCCCCAGCAGTAGCAGCAGCGGCGGAAGCAACCAGCCAAAAACCGCGTATTTGTCGACGCCGTCAAATATTCGGCGAGGTGTTTGACGCTGGCAAACACACACCCACACGCTATTCCCCGAGGATCGCTCTCAAAGTTATTTTCACGCTGTTTCGAGTCCGTATGTTTTACTCGGAAAAATACTGGTGCTAGGCACGGTATTTAGTTCTGCTTTTTTAACGAACGAATCCCGCGCGTCGAACGCAATTTTCAGGGCGAAACGGAGGCGGAGACGCCGCTGATTTTGCGCGAGAAAATTAGCTTTGAAAGGTACTAGTTAATTATTTCTGATATTAAGAAAGCACGAGAACGCTGGTATGTGATAAACGCCACGCCCTATCGATTATTTTCCGATATATATGTCGCCGCGCGTCGTTTAATTAATGCTAAGGGAACGACGCCCGATGATGATTGATGAACGCGCATAAAGTGCGAGCCTCGAGCGATGATGTTGAAATATTCGGTATATTTAGATGTAGAGTTCATCGGGAGCTGCCCAAAAATTTGTGTACCTAATAACCCTTACAGCGTCAAGTTTTTACATGTTTAAAATACTCGAATTTTTATTGTTAACTACGAGAGCGTCGGTGTTACTTTTATCCACGACGAGAGAGAGAGAGAGAGAGAGAGAAAGTTTATCGTAAGTAGCTTCAGTGCCAAAGCGAAAATTGGCAGCGGAATCTCGAAATTCCAATTACGCACAACGCGCGCACACGAGCTCCGACAAAAAATTGTCCCGACTCCCCCGTAACCTCGTTTACTCTCCCCGTATGACCCACGCACGCATGCGCTTGTAATTAAAAAAAGAAGAAAAAAAAGAGAAAAAATGGTCGAAATGAAAAATTCCGCAGCGAAATAATTTCTCCTTCCGTTTTGCACCGTCATTCTCTCGCGCACATTCATATATCCATGTTTCGCATTCGTATATGTACATGCCGCACCAGCGCGCGCACACACACACACACAGACACACACACGAGCGCACGTTTCATTGAAGTTCCTCATTAATGTATATATCAAATGTATACACAGCTTCGAGCGCTTGTTACGCGCATTGCGTTGGAAAAAAGGACTGCGAGACGTAGCTTCCTAGGGGTGGAAGAGAAAAAAAAAAGTAAGAGGAGAACTGCGCTGCGCAACGTACCCGTATAGTATAAACTGTGTCCCCCAGTTCCCGGCCGTGGGTTCGTTTTTTGTGCGCGTAGGACGCATGTACGTGTAAACACGAAAATATATTGCACTCGATTCATACGCGGGAGAGGATAAATAAAGTAGGTGTGCATGAAGGAGGCGATAGGGCGTCGAGAGTAGTATAAGATATAATTGTATGTCTCTCCAGAAGTCGTTTGAATTGTTATATTTTTTTCGTTGACGTAAGACGTATACAGATAATTAAGAGAGATGCGAGAGCGCGTGTCGAATCGTGTTATAAATTTATATACATACAGACAGGAACGTTTCAATATAAGCACACACATATTGTCGCGGATCCTTTATAGCCTAGCTATATATATATGTAAATTTCGTGAAGCTAAGGCCACTCGAGATGGTCTAATAACGATGTATGGTACAGTGTAATTTGTCGAGTGGACAGCTGCGAAGGAGGAGGTAAGTGCGGCGCTGCCGAGAGAAAATTAACCTAAACGAAGGAGCGAGGTGGATGGAGAAACGTTATATACATGTATAAAATGAATATTATATATCTATATTCGTACCACTTTTTTGTGATTACCATCATGCAGTATTTCTCAATAAAAGAGTAATTTGTTTGTAAAAGCACTGTCTTTTCATTGCACCACATAAATATATATCCTTATCGCGCAACCAAGATTACATACCTGCACAGGGAGCAGCTGTAGAAACTTAGAAAGCGTAGCTCGGTAAATACTACGATGGAGTTATCAAAGGTAACAAGTAATTATTTGAAAGTCTGTAATTATTAACCAAGTAATTAGCGCCTGCAGTACTAAGTAATTGAACTCGGCTCCGTTTCATTTACAACTTCAGCCTCGCCTACCCTGAGATTTGAGCGAAGCCAGCCAGGCCATTTAACGCCTAATAAAATTCAACAAATGCTAAATTAACAGCGGAATCGTGCCGGCCTCCTCTAACGTCATTACCAAGCGGCCTAAAAATGTCCGGGCAGCGCGTGCCGCGCCAGCTCCACGAAATCCTCGTCACCCCGCGGCGGGCATAAAACTGCGCCGCGTTCCGCGCGCATACAAACGAAGAACGAGCGAATTGTGGAATTGCCCAAGTGGAGGCCGGCTTGCTGGAACGTATTAGCAGGCTCGCGGGCGCGCGGCCCGAATTAATCTAATTGTCCGAGCAATTAGCGGCCCGAGCGCGAATTAATCCGCAGCCCCGCGGCAATGCCGGTGTCGCCGCTGGATATCGTCTGTTATAATATTAAGAGAACATTTGCGGATCGCGCCGCGGCTGAAAACTGGAGCTGGCAATTATTACGTTGTGTCTGGAAAATTTTGGAAATTATTTCGCGAAGTACGGGCGCGTGTACTTGAGCTTTGATTTCTGCATGAGCGCGTTTGGTTTTTTGATTAAGGTCTTTGGTTCTGAGGAGCTTTGACTCTTTTTTTAGAATTTGTGGATTTGGTGGTTATCTGGCTGTAATGTGAAGTTGTACGATTTACAAGTAAGAATTTAAACTTTATTCATTATTTAATAGGTTATCTAAATTAAAAGTAAAACATAAAGATATCTTCAAAGTTAATAAATCAGAAATAAGTTGAAAAGTTTAGTTAACTTGAACCCGAGTATTTGATTTCCTCATACATTATTTAAAAAGTTATTTTATCATAAAAAAGATTTGATCGAAAACCAAAATTCAAATAGATGATTGATACGATTATGGTTAAAAAAAAGAATTAAATTTTTCAAAAGTGGCATTCACTGGCATAATGCATATCATCCCAGACAACTGGCCATTTAAAAAAAAAGAAGATATTTCTGCCCCGGTGCAATTCAAATTAAATCTTAAATTCAAATTCAACACTGCATAAAAATCAATGAAATCAGGATTTTTCACCCGTGTAAAACCCGCTTTCAATTATATATCTGAATTCAGCGTTAAACAAAAATAAAATTAAAAACCACTTCTATTCAATTAAACAGCAGCGTCTACCATTCACGCTTGCCGCAATCATCTCCTTACATTAACAGCGCCAGCAGCAGCAGCAGCAGCAGCAGCAGCAGCAGCAGCGGCAGTCGGCGCACTAAATCAGAGTCCTACGAAGCACGTAGCCGGCTCGGAGAAAGCAGCGAGACGGCGCCGAGAGTATAGAGCCAGAGGATCTGCTCCCCTCGACCTGCTGCAGGTAAGCGCGCGATGTGCATGCGCTCGAGTACACCGTACAAGTCTGCCTCTCTGCGTGCGAGCTAGAAAGCGCTTTATTACGTCCACATCGGCGCGACGCTGCGGAGTCGCAGTAGTTAGGGTAAGGCTGTGGTCGGACGGGCATGAATGCGTGTATGGGTGTCGGGGGGATGCGCATTGACCTTTTGAATTGTGGGAAATGTTAATTAGATGGTTTTTGATGGATAGTTGATTATGTATTGATATTGATGGATGATGGTGTTTTTGTCGCCCTTAATGTCAGAGGTGTTATCAGCGTGGATATGTATTCTGTTGTTGCAGAGGCGGTCGTTTTTACGAGTAAAGAATTTATTGGTTTTCTTTTGATATTTTATTATTTTTTTATGCCAAAAGATCAAAATAGACTCAAATAACTGTACACTTTTAACGTGAATAAAAATAATAAATTCTTCAAAGGAATTATTTATCACCCAGTATAAGTTTAGCCAACGAAGTGAAAAGGAAATGACCTTCTCTAGACGATAAAATAAGAACCTTTCAAGAAAAAGTAGATAAGAAAACTTTAATATTTTACTGCTTATAAATCTTATCGAATAATTTATTCTAATCTCCCTCAGCAATCGAACATCCCCACAACCCAATTAATTATCCTAACAGCCCAGCCATCCTTTTTCACCACTGGCCTGCCGCAGCTAATCGCCAGCTCTCCATCAGAAACGTCACCCGCTCTCTCTCCTGCCAGTCGCGCGCAGGAGAAAAAGAAAAGCACGCAGCTGCTCCTCCGCAAAACTTTAATACCAGCGCGCTCTAAAAACTTTCGGAAACGTCGAGCTTACGTGCGCGTTACGATCGCGATAAAAGCCGGCGCTGAGGCTCTCCCGGCTTGACCCAGAAGGGCCCGCCGCTCGTTAGTATAGTGGCGCCTCCCTCGAGGCTGGGCAAGGTCGACTTTAATGGACTCATTTCCGCGCTTCGAGATCCGCGGCGCGGTTGTGTCACCCCCTCGAGGCTCCTGAGCAACTTGGCGAACTTCGACCTGTTACTTCATTTTTTTCTCCTTCCCTTTCCCTGACCGTGGCGGAAGACGCCGCGACTGGCGGCTGCGGTTTTGGGGGCCCAGGCCAGTGTGAAGTGCGGCTGGGCTTTGTTACAGGATCGGTGGCTCGAGTGCGCTGGAATGAAATATTGGTATTTTGATTAGCGGTCGTAGGCTGGTTTGCCAATGTTGCTTGGAATACTTTGACCGCGTTAATTATAAGTTTCGCATTATGCACGATCGGCGAACTATTTTTATTTTGGAGTATCTTGATTAATAATGAAATGTGTTCAAATGCGTGTTTTTTTTTCCTCAATAATTTTATCCCCGAATTAATTTTCAAAAACAAAAGATAAATAATTACCCGATTAAAAGACAAAAGCAAAACAGCACTCATAATAATCGTCGCCCCCCAAAGTCCGAAATCCCCGCCCGCAATTGCCAACTTGAATTCGAGGCCCGCAAACAGGCAAAGCCGTATACTGCAGCTCCAGCACACAAATACTAATGAACGATCGTTTCGCATTAAACGAAATTAACTATCTCCAGGCTCGAGCTGCGCCGCAGAGCCAGCCTTCATTACAAAGGCGAGATAGAGAGAGAGCGGGCGCGTCGCGCTTTGTGCGGCCCGCACGCTACTGCGCACGCAGAGCGTATAAAGGAGGTTAAAGCTCGCTCTTGCGGCATATCTATACCTAGCTTTCTCTCTCTCTCCCTTACAAAGTGCCATAATCGTCTAATGCCTGATTAATGCGCGAAAGAGGCCGGGGCACAAAGATTGCGGTAAATGGGCTTGATCCGTGGGAGATCAGTCCGCACAATGCTCGCGCCGCGGGGGCAGCTGCGAGCCCAGCACCGACAATGCGCCTCTCTCTCTCTTCGCCTGTGTCTGTGTATACAGGTTAAATACAGGCGCGCAAGCTGCGTCTGTGCTGGGCATTGTACGATGCGCGCTCGCGCGCTACGGTCTACTAGTCGCTTCCGGTAATTTCGTCCCATGCATTATTCATCCCGAAGTAGAGAGCGAGCTCTGGCCTTAACTCTATTTTGCGATATGGAAATGCAAAAAGAGAGGACGGGGGTATACGTATGGGGGCTGTAAGAAAGCCCGGGCTGGACGCGAGATTGATTGCGAGTTTTGCGTGCGCGCCGGCTTTGATGGCTATCGGGAGCGCTGTTGCGCTTTGTTGCGGAAGAAGGATGAACGCTGTGGTTTTTAGCGGGCTAAACATATCGTTAGAGAGAATCGTTAGGAGGGGGCTCCTTGCTGGAACGCTGTTCTTTCTGTTACGCGGCTGAGGCTTTTCGATGTTAGCTTTTTAAATCGTTTAAACATGAGATTCGTTTAACTGTTGTAACAAGTTATTTTTCAACGATCTCCTTGTTCATTAGTTATCTTTCCTATTGAGGCATTGTAGCGAAAAGAAAAAAAAATCAGCGGGGCCGTTTTAGTTTATTGTATAAGATTTATATTATATACGGATTGAAAATATATTTACATATAGTTCGAAATATTCAGTTGTTTTTACTCTGGTACAGATCACAGCGCTATTTTCTCCCTATCAAAAAAGTTATAACAAAATGTTGCAAGGCCAAAATAAACGACTTGTGATTAGTTCTTGTACTGCACATACACGTAATGCTGAATTTGAATTATATATATATATATATATGTGTACACTTATAAATATAGTTAACTATTAATTCCGCGATTCTAATTAATTTATTAAAAATTAAAATACAATGTGAACCTTGCTTGTAGTATTCGGTTAGCTTCAGGTTATTCGAAAGCAAGTAAAGTTAATACATAATGAAATTCTCAACAACATTGAGCAAACATTGGTAATTTTGCTCATTATTAATATTAACTATAATTGTTCCATAATAAGGCAATATTTGAGCGTGCAATGCTCTCTATCGTTACTATACAAAATCGATAGTGTAGATATTATAGAGATGCACAGAAATAAAAAATACTCATACACATATACATAATTTCGCACATATACCAATACACATACATCATTGTAAAGCTTCTTATGAAAAGATTTTATTCTTTTACTTAACATGAATGGTCGACCATCAAGAGTTTATTATTGTAACAGATTACCACAAAGGGTTCTTAGATGAAATTTTTCTTTTCGCTGTCATCAATAAATAAATTACCCTTTTAAAATTGTTTTAAAATATTAATGTCATCGCATTTTTTAAGCACGTCAACGCTTACATAAAAAAGGTAAATTAAAAAAAAGTACTAAAAAAAATCTCCACAAAACAAAACTAAAGCGAGAATGCGTTCTCAGAACTTTCCGGCTGCAGCTTCTCGTCGAGCATGTCTTTTTCTACGCTTGACGCTCAGGTATTTCCCCAGGAAAATAATGTCCACCATTCCCGCGGGTGCTGAACGCAGCGAGACGAGACTCGTCTTCTAATGGACTTAATATTTCAGGTGTCCCTGCACACGCACGGGTCAACGACGCTCTTCTCCCAGTTCTCATTTGGATATATAGAAACTCGCGCTTCTGCTCGTGAGGGATGAGGACTTGTGGGATTATCCCTGTGCGATATCGCGGAGCTTGAGTCAAGGGGTTGCGTTTTGGCTATTCTCGGCTCTAGAACAATTGCTGGGCAAAGGCTAAAGTTGACCAAGATGCTTGTAATCTCGGGCTGAGGTGTGTCAGGTGAAACATGTTAGTTAGCGTGTTTGTTGAAAGCTTAATGGTATAAGCTATGTACTGAGGCTATGTTACATACAATGGATTATTGAAATTTTTAAAACTTTGCTCATCCATTAGCTTGCTCTCAGTTCAGATTTAGAGCTTAATAAAAATCCGTCTACGTTTTTCATTATTCGTTTATTATACATATTGTACTAGTCTACATTGTACAGTGAGGGAATAATACCAAAATTTTTTTAATCGAAAATCGACTTTCTCTGCGTTGTATTTAGAGCTCCATTCTTGATTTAAAAGCTATACAAAATTGAAAACAAACAAGAGAAAAAAATTTAAGTCTCATTAATTTCCTCAAAGAAGTTTGAAAAAAAAAAAATAATACTTGATAATCAAAAGAATAAAATGGTTCTTTATTTTACTTACAAAATTAAAAGATAATTAGCCTCCTTATGTCCGCTATTGAATTTCATAAAGTGGATTTTAATATTCAGTAAAGAACAAAATAAATCTGTATCAATAAAAAATGTTAAGAGGCAGCCACAATTTTTCATTAAAAATCAAAATTAATATCTCAAATTTCGAAATCAATGAAAAAATAATGAGAATATTTCCATACCCAAAGCGTAATTCTAACACGTCTGAGCCCTAAACCATTTTCGCTCGACCGGAGTAGCCAAATTGCAATTAACTCGAGCTCTCGCCGAAATCCCGTGAATATTTGAGTATAGCGCTTTTTATAAACGCTAGCGGCGGGGCTTCCGATTTAACGTACTCCCGAGTAGCCGTCTGCGCGCGACCCAAATATTCACTCTGCGCCCGGGTACCTCTCGACTCGTCTTATGCACCCCGTGCGCGCGCTTATCTGCGATTCACGTCGGAATAGTCCGAATACTTGACCTGTACTCCCTCTCTTGGTTATCCGCTCGAACGCTGTTTATTGCATACCGATGCCAACTGAAGCCGGAGCGCGGAGCCAGTCTAGCGGCAGCTCTATCGCTCTAGCATCCTTTTCGCGTGTCTCTCTGGCATAAGCTCGCACCCCTCGCGCTCCTCTCGCGCGATAGGAAATTCCTCATCGTTTTTACTAACGTCTCAGTCAAACGACTTTTTAAGGAATCTTTGACAAATTAATTGAATGCCGACTTGGCCTTCCGCAATTATTCCGATTATTTTTATTATTCGCTTTGTACATACAACAGCTTTTATACATTCTCTGAATTTATCTTAATTCCTTTATATTAAGACGTTTTAGTTTACGATAGTATAATCTACAACTATTTTCCAGAAATAATAAATACAATAATACCGCGGTGCCTAAAAAAGTGGTGACAGCAGTGGGATCGAGAATATTCCCGGGCTTTACACGTATTTCGACAATTATACTGCACCCAGCTATTCTCATTATTTCATAGAAATGTTAATATTCCCCATTTAATCGTGAACGCTAAGCCCTCAAACGTCCGTTCTCTCGCCTTTACGTCTTTGCTTAAGTGAAACAAAGTTCCCGCACGAGCAATTATCCTTTGGACTCTCTCTCTCTCTCTCTCTCTCTCTCTCTCTCTCGGTCAGCCTTTATGTAACGCTTTACATGTGCATGTAAATCATGTGGCAGCACACCTCTATCCGTCTTTGTAGATCCGGTCTACACACAGGCCGCTGATCCCCAAAATCCACGATTACCCGGGGCAGTTCTTGGAAAATGTTAATGGAGCCATCGCCGTCCAAAAGTAAAGCCGACTGGCCTCGCGCAATGCATGCACGCACGGTGCTTTCAGTGCATACTGAATACAGCATTATGCTCTCCGCTTTTGCCGTCATTGAAAAAAGCGGAATTATTGACGAAGTATAGAGGGGAAGAAAGGCTTGATCTGAAGCATAAAGAGAGCCGACACGCATTTATGAAGATAGGAAGATGATATGAAAGCGGAAGGAAAAAAAAGAGAATTCACTTACGAAGAGAATTTTGTTATAAACCGAATAAATAGTCATATTTTATATTAAAATTATAATTTTTCAAAAATAAATTTTAACAATTGAAAATTAAATTAGAAAAAAAGTTTTAGCGCACTTGTTATTTAAGAAAGTTTCACAATGTCTTGGAAGAAATTTTCTATTCCAATTTTTTTTCTGTTTGTCAATGCATTACAAGTACAATTTAGTCAGTTGTTTATAACGTTCTGTTTTCTTCATAAAATTTTCCATGCAATTTTCTTTTATCCTTAAATCTAATTTATTATTGAATCAACATACAAATTTTTAAATAAATTTGATGAAGCTTTTAAGCATAGTAATAAAAGTTTATTTTTGTTATATAATCTTGATACAAAATTGAAAAGCAAAGATCACGGTTGAACCCAGACAGTCTGTAAGAACGAAAAGAAATAAATCCAACTGCATCATTTACTTTGCTTCAGCGCTGCCCGAAAACATGAATTCCATTACGGCAGAGAAACACGCGCGAGAAGTAGCAGCTCCCATACTACCTGTATGTGCTACGTACATATAGGTATAGGTATACTGGATTCGAGGCGGACAATAAACTCGTGAAATATTGGAACGTCGCAGGCACTGTATTGTTAGCGAATAAAAAGTGTATTCTTCAAAAGGGCACGTCGAAAGTATTTTGTCACCGACAATATTGGCGATGTTCAGAGCCGTTTTTTAATGAACGCTTCATTGTTGTTGCAAGGCCGAGTTATAAAAACTATTTGTTATGCAAATTCGGTTACACGCTTGATCTCGGGGAGATCGATGTTTATTATAAATGCGCATTTTTATTATGTATGATTTAATAAAGATTTTATATATTTTCTTGTTAAGTAAACGACAATTTTTATTTTTCTTATAAAATTTGTATATTCAGTTTGAATAGTAATTTATAACTAGTCCCTAAATTTAACAGATATAAATAATCATACTTTAATATTACAAGTATAAAGGATTTCTATTATATACAAATTATTATTTTATACAAATTATGTCACTTTATTATCATATTTTTATAGAACCAATACATTTATTAATTTTTCGAGTACTTTAGATTTTCCTACTAATGGTGACAACTAGAAAAATTCGACAGTGATTTTTCGCAGTACCATAAAAATTATTTCATCAAATCTCAAAAACTATTCTTCCAAGCGATAAAAGAGTATATTTTTTTAAACTCTATTAATTAATTTTTTAATCAAAAACTTACTTAAATAAATATCATTAATGACATAAATAAAACATCAATCACTAATTTAACGCTCTAGTGTGAAGGGATATTAAATGAATCACATTGAAACGTTCAAACAATAAATATTGATCAAAATAAAGCGCCTCTTCAAAATGATGAATCGAAACATAATTTAGGTATAGAGTAATATTAAATTCAATCGATTGAAAACGGATGAAGCACTAACATACCATCAAAATGAGTAATAAAATAAGTAAAATGAGTAGTAGAATTTCAAAATAATCCATTCCCTCAACTAATTCAAAATCTCCTCGCTATTCATAAACTAATGCACCTCCATAAATACCAAAGCGTATTATTACAATCTCTGGAACTGTCGCTTAGCCCTATTAATTATACCAACTCTGAAATCTAATCGAAACGAGAAAGAAAATCTCAAAGAGCAAAGTTGAAAAATCGTAATCCACTAAAATGCGCCCAGCTTATATTCTCTTGTGCTCTCGCATACGCCAGCCATTCTTACTCCTGAATGCCGCTGCACAAAGGCAAAACTTTTCCACCTCTTCCATCCCTTCTCTGGAATCCCTTTCAAGCCAAGAGTCTCGGTCCCGCTCGTTTACTTCCGCGCGCACTCTCTTTTAATTCGCGGACGAAGAAAAGAACGAGCCGCCTTTGGGCCCCTATCTCCATCTTACATCCCAGAAAATTTACTTAATTGAAGGAAAGAAACTCGGATACTGAAGAGTAGATGTTAATTATCCGTTGTTGACCGTAAGCAAACGCGAATGCCCCTGAATTTACAAATTTATAATTAATAAGTTATTTATATTTTTTTTTATAAATTTGATAGAAGCTGGTAGAGTCTGGGGGATAACCCAGGTGGGAGTGGAGTTTCATTCAGCACTGGGATATTAGGGGAAATTATAATTGGAACGAGCGATCGCGATAGGGGTTTAGAGCTTATATTTGAACGGGTGGACGATATAAATTTATTCAGCGCGCATTATTTGCGTTGACGACAGAAGAGATGAAATTATATAAGCACCGGATGTCTTTTGAGGGGATTTGGAATTGATGCAGCATTAATGCACAGTTGAACGATGTTTTAGTTTGGAATTAAATCGTTTTAATTATAATATTAGAGACTTCTGATAAAGTTATACAGATGAAAAAACATTTCGGATTGATTAACAACAATTATTACCTTATGTTGTAAATATATTATCGAGAAATAAAGAAAAATTTTTTTAAATCTGCATAGCTGTAAAAACTTTATTTTAACATCTAGTGAATATTTCTAAAATATTCGCTCAAAGTTCTTTGAAAACGTAAACGTACTTATAAATTAGTCAAAAGAACAAGTTTCACTTTCAATCGACGCAATAAGAACTTCGGCGCTTAGAATCGATTTCTCAATAAGTTGGAAAGTGCTCCTCCTCGCGACTCTGAGTAAATGCATCTCCACATTATTATATTATAAAGTCGCAAGCGCAGCTTCTTTTTCACGCATTGTTGAACATCAACAGCTCGTCGTCTTTAAAGCCTGGATCTCTACTAGCTGACGATGGTCATTAAAAAAAGAAAAAATATAATGAAAAGAACGGAAGTACTAAATATGAGAAATCTTCTCATTAAAAGTGTCTTGCTCTTGAGAAGAGCAAAAGTCATTATAACGCGACGTAGACCGCTTTTGATACGTTTCTGCAGCTGTGTCTTCTCATTTGTATAAGAAAACACGAAGAAATAACACCAGACATCGAAACGCTCGTTGTAGTTTTATGAGTGATACAATAAGAGTGCTAAATGCAAATTCCAGCCGCTGCCGCCGGAAACTTTAAAATTTGTGCTTTAATATCGAGATAGTACCGATGGTAGGATCCAGCAAAATTGCTACTTTCTATCGGGCCATAACAGTTTTGCATTCATTTCTATTACGCTATTTCACCTTCATTTAAAATTCGCTTTTCTAGAAACTCAAACATTTCTCAGAAATATCCAACTTGCAAGATAGAAAATACGGCAATCGTTACTAACTTAAAGCTATATTTCCATTCAAAGAAACACTCTAGAATTGATCTAATCGAAAATCGTTTCTACGTATCAATCAAAATCGAATCACATGAAAAATGTCAAAGTTCTGCAAACAGTTTCAGAAATCAAGCAAGCCAACCAGTCTCTAGCAACCAGCGAGAAACTCGCACCTTTCAGCCTGAGCCCTCAGCTCTCAGGCCGAAAACTCGGCCACTTCTTCTCCAGCTGCACGGGTACGGCTTCAGTTCCCTCCGCAGGAATTGCGCCGGCTCAATAACGGGCGTGGCGAAATTTATGCACTCCGTAGGACTACGTCGGCCCGTAACGACTTAAGACTTGGCCAATAAACTATACAACTCGCGCGGGCTATCGCGCGCGTCTCCGCCCGCAGCTGGCTTACATGCAGCCCCGCCGAAGAACAATAAACTTCCGGCTATCGATTCGCCAATAAATGCGCGCCCCGGAGGATTAAGCGCATTATGTACCGCACGTGCAAGCTTCTGGCCCTCTCCATCTCTCTTTGTATTTACACGCATACGCATTCGTAGCTACGGCTATGGCTTAATAAGTGTGCATTGCGAATTGCGGCCTGCTGCCGGAGAGCGATATAATGCGTAACGATCACGAGGGAAAATGACGAGTTCGTTAGAGATGAGCCGTCGGATCAGAGGATCATCCAGTATGAACTGGTGCATACTCTGATGCTCCCTTTTAAAGCTGGCCTATTGTGCTCGAGCCGGTATTTCGGATAATATGAGCGCGGATAAATAGGGAAAAAATTTAATGACGTTCTTGCGCTTCTAAGTGCTGTCGTCCTCGAGCTTGCCAACCTCAATAGGTTAACGTTTCTGGAATTAATGGGAGACGTAGCCACACGGGCGTGTCGTGGATTTAGTTTTAATTGAATTTCAATTATGATTAGAGATATAATCTGAAATCGGTTTGATATGGATTTCTTAAGCCTCGTAATTAAATGAATGCTCAATTCTACACCATATAAATTTACTTGTATTATTTTTAACGTAAATCGCTAGTTAATAATGAATAGCACTGAAATTTCGTGTCAAAATAAATAATAGACTGTACATATTAATTTCAGACCGGTTTATTTTAACACAAAGATATTCAAATAATACCTACTATTGTAGAGCAATGCATTGAACAAAACAAAAACTCAAAAAGATTTAAAGTGCGAAAGTATTTATTGCCCAACTCCCAACAGCTTATAAACACTACAATTCAACACTCTACAAACACAAAAGCATCACTACAATAATGATATTTTTGAAAAATAATTTCATACGCCAGCTTAAACAAAAGAATCCGAATAGCGCATAACACCCCTTTCGATTTCGCGCTGGACTGTATTTTTTACCGGCCCGAAAAAGAGCCATCCTCTAAAACAGCGCGCGCTTCAAGCGCACTTCCCGGCGATATATCCGCGCGCGCGGCCACTCGAGCCCCGCGCTTGCGACACTCGGCGCAGCACCTGTGCTTTGCTTTCACGCAGTTTTTCTAGAGCAAACTCGATCGGCACTCCAATCGCTAGGGCCACTCCATCGAGCCATATTGGCTTAAAAATTCCAGCGCTCCCGGGGCTAAGTACATGAACTGGAGGTAAGTAGCTCGCCGGGCGCGCTAACGAGTGGCATCGCTCACGCGGCGGAGCTTAAAGCCTCGTTAAGACGAAGAGGGCAGGGGGCTGGGCTGTGCACTAACGGCCCGCCATGTATCTCGCAAATCGCGCGGATCTGCCGCGCGCTCCAGCCTCCGTGCTCACGTGTACGCGCTATGTGCGTATCTGCGAGGCCTCCCTACGCGTTAATCTCCGCACTGTAATTTATACAGGCGCATCGATCTGCCCCCCGAGAGCGGGAGATAGAGCGGCGTTTTATGTAGGTGCGACTTTCGCGAGCGCCCAGCTCGCTGGGAGGCTGGCTGGAAGATATGGCTGAGCGCTGGATTTATTCCGTTTGTTCGCTGACTTTTCTTGCGGGACTTGATTTAGGAATTGTTTGCGGCTCTTTGCAGTACGATATATTAGTGTGCATATACGTTGGAGTCGTTAGGCCTATACTGTTATTAGCTGCTTACTGGCCAACTTTTCTTTTGCTTTGACAAAAAGAAATCTTTATGGCACTGGTACTTATTTTAAATCCAAGATTTTGGTTAATATTAACTGAAAATATTATTTTTTGCCAGTTACTCCTGGATCACTAGGTAAGTTATTACTAGTTAATTAAATTTTCATCAAGAGATTACAAATTAAGTTAGGTGCTAATATAGTTAAAAAAATATAATCTTGTAATAAGCAGATAAAATTTAAAAATTAATTTGAATACTAAAGTCATATTATCAGAGTTAACGGTATCTCTTGGTCTTTAATTGGCTCTTAAATTGAATCAATTATATTGACAAGGAGATGTCACACCTTTCGGAACGTAGATTTTACTGCAACGTTATCCGATCTCCTTAAGCAAAAAACATCAAACTTCTGAGTGAAAGCTTAAATTATAAGTTTAAAAATAATAATTCTCGTATAATATCTAATTACAGAAAACCTAAATTAAATTAAGCTATTACTTTTATTTTCAGACTTTAATAAACTCAATTATCAGAAAGTTATAACATTTTCAATTTGAGTAGAATAAAACATGTAATTCTAGACCTGTACTAATGTTCTCAATAATTTAAAAGTGTGCTTCTATTGATTAACAATAATTAAAATTTCACTTCTTGAAAGTAAAAACTACTAAATAATATAAATACTTATATCGATATCATTATAATAACTACATAATTACTAACATCTCTTATATTTTATTTTCATATCTATTTATTAATCTAAAATTAGCAGTTTTTATATTTCTGAAGTTGCTTATTCAATTTATCAAAAAGATACAACACACACGATAATTTTAAAGCCATATAACTATAAGAAAATTAGAAGAAGCCTTTTAATTTTTAGCAAGCTATTAAGATTATGGTTACTATGCAGCACCCGCTTCCTACAACTTCCTTTCCCCATGCGCCCTACTCTTTTTGTCTGTAATTGCTTAGAAATTCTTGTGACTCTCAGCTGGCGTGCTACAATTTCTCTTTGAGAGTTTCTGGAGCAAGGCGCATGCAAATCGTCATTCACGAATTTTCAATTTTACATTCATTTTCTAGCCCTAGGCGTTGTAAACAGTTTCAGCTATAAACTACACTTGCGCGCCAGCATAGTTAACAATATTTGGCTTTTAAACGCAGTACTTGTTATACAGCACAAACTTTAAGACTGTTATTAAATTTACAGAATAATATCTAAGAATGTCAGTGGTATCGACACTACTCTTTGACGTTTTTAGATCGTGACATTTTTTCAAAAATACACGCTTATGACAAATTTTTCTTCCGTGAATTCTGTCAACTGTAAATTTACCAGTTCGGATTAACCCAAAAAATATTAATGCCAATCCATAAAATCGTAAAATATTTAGGCTTATTAAATAATCACTATTTAATAAGCTTATCACAAGGAAAAATATTTTTTAAATAACCATCGACCTACAACTGAACTCTAACCTCATTTCAATCAGAACCCTGCATATATCTGATCAATCAATGCAGCTAATCAATCCGAGGCCATTGCTCACCTGGCATCTAATTATTCTCCTCCCCTCCCCCGTCCCTCTTGCATTTTCTCAGAGATCCGAATCCGTACATACATCTCAGCATGTACATCTGTCCATGAAGCTGTATAACCTAACGTAATCCCCCGTACTCCCAGCGGAGTATTGACATTTCAGGCAAGACTCGATCTTCGCGCGCTTGCCTGCTTGCGAAAACGCGCCGTGACGCGAGCGAGAGATAGCGCAGCCCAGCTTCATCGAATATATATGTGAAAGGGGAGAGATCGGGTAATAGCGGCACTGGTGGGAAGCGGCCAAGCGATTTTCGACCGGCTGAAAGATTTAGCAGACGTCCGGAATCGCCTTGCGCGCTCTCGTTCCGGCCGGGGGAGCAGTGTTGTAGCCGAGCCGAGACAATGGAAGAATGCCCGGGGTACTTGCGGCCAGCGGATTTGCTCGGGGACGCGCGCTCGACATGATTTCGCCCGATGGCGTCTTGGGATTGAAAAATTGAAATTGCCGAGGTTTCGGGAAATTCGGATGATTTTCTGGCTAAGTTATTGGAGAAATAGTTTTTTATTATGTTTATTTATTATTTGCGTTATGTTTGTGAATTCCTTTTTTGGAGGGTATTTTTTAAGGTTTAAAAATAAATTCGACGAAATTTTAGTTTTGTATTTCAAATTAAAAATATCTATTTCCCTCTAACCCATTTATAGTAATTGAAAAATAATTTTAAAAAGCTTTACAGCAAAGTTTTTAAAAAATCTATCGCATTTTGTAAATAAAATAAATTTTTATTATTTAAACGCGTTTACCTACGTTTGTAATTGATATTTGGAAATAAAAATAACTTTGAAAATAACTAAAAATTGATAATATCAATAGTCTATGTTCACCAATTCGCTTAGCTAACATTAATAATTTTACCGAAACTTTTATTAATTAATTAGGATCTTTTGAATATAAAATTGTTTAATCTGATGAAGCTAGAATTTAATAAAGAATTTTGTATGAAATTTTATAATATATTTTCTTACATGCATCAAAAGTAAATTTGAATTTCTAAAAGTAGTATTATACAACAGTATTCGGAATCTTCTAATACTCTATTTTCACAATTAAATCATATAAAATTTCAATTCACAATAAAAATTTTTAAAAATAAAGCATAAAAAAAGAAAAATTGATGTCTAATTTTCTATGCTATGTTTAGGGCGAAAAATAGACTGTAATAAAAATATTTAATGTCTGATAAAAAGTACTCTTTATCTGATATCTATCGAGACATCCCAATTTTTCATTTTTGTAATTCTCTCAAAACTTTAGCAATAAAAATGAAAATTCTTATAGATATATATATTCAATCATAACAACTAAAATATCTAGAAATTCTATTTTCAATAAGGTAAATTATTGCTTAATATCACTATCCAAATATTAGTAACAAATAGTGAAACAATATTGAAATGGTAAAATAAGTTGGTTTTACCATTTATTTAGATCTATACTATATCAAAACGATCTGTTCAATGGCCATCTTTGTTGATGATAATAAATTCTAATATGCAATGTCCGCAAGTATCTGTCAAATTTTGAGAGAAAATCAACAAAGTTATTTAATTGAATTTAATAAAACTATCACGATTATACATCACTAATACTCTCTTATATTCCAAAAATCTTACCTTTTAACTAGATCTTCAAATACGTTTTTCGATCTCGTTGGGCCTTGTATGTACTTACCTTTTACATTCCCACAGCCTCCACCTACCCAATATATACCAAACAACTGATTCCAACAAAATAAAAAAAAAAACAGAACAGTACTGACCCCAGAGACATTCTCCAGCTTTTCGTTGTAGTGAATCGTGCGATCTCCACCCGCTCGTTCCGCTTTGACAAACAGCCACACACACCCACACACCCAGACGCACACACACACACTTAAACTCGCGCGCAATTTTACAAGCGCAGCTAGATCGATGGTTCGCGTGACGGGCCCGCGCGCGAATAATTAAAAGAGGCTTTATGTAACTGCCCCGAGCGACGCGAGCCTTTATACACGTGCATCTCTCTCTCTCTCTCTCTCTCTCTCTCTCTCTCTCTCTCTCTCTCTCTCTCTCTCTCTCTCTCTCTCTCTCTC
>UELX01003321.1:0-24185 GCA_900480035.1 Eupelmus urozonus | reverse complement strand
ATATACATACACTGCGTATTCGAAATGAAGGAACAAATTAAGGTAAAACAAGAAACACTAATTGCCAATTCTTAGTATCAATTTACTAATGTTCAAAACAAATACCACACAGTTAAAAATCTTTCGTACAAGTCCGTATTTTACGAAATTCTTACGTATTTGGGTCCCTTTTTTACGAAAATCAATTCATCAAAACTCTAACGCAAATTTTTCGTATTTTAATTCAATTACGCAAAAAAACGTAATTTTTCGCCGATGAGTTTTTCGTCTTTTAAACGCATTTATTACGTTATTTATATAAGTAAAATTTACGTAAATTTTGACGATTTACGAAGTACGAACAATTTTTAACTGTGCACATTAATTTTGAAGTTGTGATAAAAATATTTTATTAAAAAAAGTTTATGAATAAAATCGAAGTAAATAAAAAAATTGTTTCTTTCAAATATTATTGGTTATTAATTTTTTATCCTCCAATATGAACGTTAAAAATTATGGAATCTATAAGTGTGGAACTTTCCTGCATTCTCTAAAATTTGACTTATGAGAAATGAATTATCTACTGATAGAGTGAAGTTTTTGAAGTTACGCTAGATTGACAATTGAGAAAACAGTTAAGGGACAAGGCTGAGCTAACAACTGGAAATAGACGGTGATGCATTTGTTAATAAAAAATGAACTTTTTTATTCTGTATATAGATAAAAAGAAAATTATTCATCATTGATGTATTGTTTAACAATTTAGGTATATTCAGATCAAAATTTATATCATTTATCTTCATTTTTTATAAAAATCTTATACGCACCCAAAATTAAAAAAAAACGGTCCTCGTAGTTGAAACTATTTGATCAATCAAATAAAATTAATTCTGAGTTGGAAATGATTTCTTGTAATATATGTATCTATAATCATTAAGTGTCAGACATATTTTTAAAAATTACCATTTCTTATTTTTGATAATATATCATTTTTTAATAAATTTTAAAAAATTTTGTCACGCCACGAGGAATGTATAGAAATAATTTTCGTCTCAGTGCTCATTTGGTTCAACGGTGCTAAATATTTTCAACGAGAAAATATTTTTTTCTTTAATAAGAGATAATTTTAATAAACTTAATATAAATTTTTCAAGATAATGTAGATTAATAATTAATTAATAATTGATTAATATAGATTTATATTTGTATAGACAATTTAACATAGGCATATATACAATATCGGGATATTTAAACAATTTTGTTTCAATGATCAACTTATTACTGTGCGTATAATAATTTGTGAAAACATACTTTTTAAAACACTGTGTGCGAAAGTCCATTTCTCATACCTGTTGAGAATGTGGCATTTTGTACACTCTCAACAGGCATAAGACATCGACTTTCTCAAACCTTGTTTTAAAAATTAGTATTCGATAGACGTGCACTAAGGTGATTCTCATCTCGTACAAATTCGGACAAACTCGCACTTGTCGAGAATCACCTATTTTGCGCACTAGTGTGGAAATGTATTATTTTAAAACTGAGTGCGCAAAATTTGTCTTTTTGCATAAATTTTTCGTAAGCTAAATATATTGTGATTTACATCCTCATTTAAAATAGTTCGCTAAATAAGAAAAAAGAAACAATTTTTACGTAAATCAGAAGTTAAGCAAACTCAAAATCTATGCAAATGATGTTCTTTTAGTGAAATCAGTTTTAAAAAATATACGCAACATGTATATTGAGTAAGTGTTTTAAGCAGGGGTATTTGTTTTCCCCGTACTAATACACTAGTTGGACATTGTATTATTATTTATTTTATATGAATAAAGTATAAAATAAATAAATCTTTTTAATAATGGCTCTATTTCATGAATTGAAATAATAGTAAATCTTATCAATGTACAAGTTTGACTTTGTTTCCATATAAAATTTCAGTTAAATTCTTGACTTAAATTCTGAAGTTTTTAACTAACCAGAAGAGGCTTTCCGATCCGGTGCGATATGTTTTTACGAAAAAACACTGAATAATTATAAAATTCTATTAGTCGGAATTTAGTTGACTTGTGATGAACGTTGTTGCTTAACTTTAAACAACTATAACTTTGGCCCTCCTACACATTATTTTTTAATTCTGACAACGGCAAATTTAAGCTTGTTTCATCTAGTTTTATGTTATTTACTAAATATTTATTAAGAATTTGTTTAGACGAAATAATTTAGGCTTCAATTAGAAGTTTATTTTTTATATTATATTTATAATAAGTCTACAAGTATTTATAACTCAAGTAGTCTAAAGCGTTAGACTGTACAACTGCGGCTTTGTTCATATTTTGGTACCTAAAAATATATCACAAAGTTTCATTACAATATCTGTGACCCGAATCTAAAAGCCTTTCCTGGTAAGTTTAAGAAAAGAATTTTTATGTTTGTTAATATTGGAGCTATAAGTACCCATATATTAGTAATAATTTTTTACTTTTAATTATAATTTGACTGTACTTATGTAAAACTGCATTAATCGCGAGACACTAGTTGGATAAAAACTAATCAAAAGATTTTAATGATTTTATTTTAATTTTAAAAATAAAAAATCCAACAAAAATAAAAGTTACAGGCATTTCATTTTCTTCGCAACTCATAACAACACACCATTTCCTCTCATATAACACTTAAAACATAAAAGTGTCATAAAGTTAAACGCCGCATCCAATCTTACACAAGAAGCCACCCATAAATCTCCTTATCGCTATCTCCACACGCACACCTGTTGAAAAAAATTCAAACTCCAAGCGCACCTACACAAACCTTCTCCCAAACACACTATACGCACTAGCCAGGCGCGTGCTCCAAATTAAACGCGCTCCAACCTGCCTTTTTATCACCACCCTCCCATCCATTAAAAAAAAAAAAGAGGAAGAGATCCATTGCCCTGATTTTTCTCTCCTTCCCGCTCTAATCTCGCGCCTGCACGCGCACAACATCGCAACACAGCCGCGAGAGTTCCCGATAATTTCTCGCTGAAAACGGCGGGCGCAGAAAGCCGACCAATCAGCTGCTGGCCTTGCAGTTTCACCGATTTTCCCTCTCTCCTCTCTGCGCGCATATGGGGACAGAAAATTCCTCGCTCTTCCCTCCCCGTGGAGTATATATCCACACACAGACAAGAAGCTGTCTACGCCCGCAGCGCTAGCCGCCTGCGCGCGTGATGCTGACGCGTAACTTTGTATACATTTAACTAAGCTGCCCCCGACACGCGTGGAATATCGGTACAGTATACACACACACATATACATGGGCGCGCCTGACATGTGTCGTCGTTTAGTATAGTCCATCACGTCGGCTCTGATCTGCGTCAAGTGCCTATCGCGCTACTAGTTGCGCCTCAGTGTGCGGCCAGCGCATATACACACACACACACACCGTAGAAATCCAGTATAATACACACAATCGCGCTGCGTTACACTGCCGTACTACTGCAGCACGACGCGCCCGAGATCCCCGCCTTTAAATGCTGCGCCGTAAACGTAATTACGAATTTTTCGAGCAGTCCAGAGAGCTCGCCAGTCTCCGGCGGTGACGGACTTGGGAGAGACACACGCAGAAACAGAGAGAGAGTTGAGTGCGCGAGCGGTGTGTGTATGTGATGTAGCACGCGCGCCAGCATCCTGCGAGAACAACGGATTTTGCGCCCGATGATGTCGACGTCGCGCGATAAATAAGTGCCTCTCTTTTTTTTTCCATTCGCACGCTCGTTTTCCTGCTCTCTCGCGGAGCTTCGGCTATCAGACGGCCTGGGAGCGCCTATATGCGCGCCAACCGATTCGCTCACGATGATGACAACGACGTGGACAAGCCTCAAGGAACATCGGATGGGCGTTGGTATGGGATACTTATTACATTTATGTGTTTCTCTCTGTTGTTTGCTCGAGTGAGATTTTTGGTTTGTTGTTGTGCGAGTGAGATTGGTGAGTGTATACACTCGCTCGCGTGATTCGTTTCTCTTGTTTCTTGGCGCGATAATGAGTGGATGCTCTTTTCTTTTACTTTGGGGGATTTGCTGGCGCGAGAGTTTTTAGATTTGGTTGGATGGATGGTTGTGGCTACTCCTTTGATTATCCTTGAAGCTGAGAGCGAAGGAGTTTAATTTCATAGCTGAGGAATAATAATGACTCAAGCTCTCAGCTGAGTGATTCACACTTGGAAGTCCGCTCGATTGTTTCTGCTAGACAAAGCATATCTATATTATTCTTTTTTTTTTTCCTGTGTAATCTGGAGTAATTCAAATTGTTTGACTTTTTTTTTAAAGCCATCTACAACTTCACTCAAGAGGGAGAGTTTCATTTGCTGCTGAGCGTTGGAGACGCCGTTGTCATAAAGCGAGAATGCGAGGACTGGTACTATGGCTACAAGAAGTACGAGGCAAAGTATGGCATTTTCCCAAAGTCCTATATTTGCATTCAAGAGAATCCTATGAATTACGAATGCTTGATGAACGAAATTACAAGTGTACTGAGGGAATGGGGATATTACTGGAAGCAGCTCTATGTTGTATGTATTTTTGTTTTTATGTTTTTCTTTGATGTTTAGTCTTGATTTTTAATTTTGTACTTTAATTTTTTAGACTCACTCGGAGAATTTCATAACAATACAACAGCAAATCCTAGAGCTCATAGGATACAGGAGACAAATTTTAAGTGCTACTTTGACAGTGGATGAGTTGAAAGATATGAAAAAGTTGGCGACATCTAAAATTGACACAGGAAATCAGTTGTTGGGACTGGATATGGTGGTAAGAGATGAGCATGGGAATATATTGAATCCAGAACAAACTAGTACTGTTCAATTATACTACCAACATGAAACAGCAGCTGAAAGAATTAGGAAAGCAACAACTGAAACAAAAAAGAAACCCACAAAACCACAAGTTCCAGTATATTCTTACATATTTTTTGTTAATATTAGAAACTTTGTTTGCAAAATGGCAGAGGATGTTGAGTTATTGTTGACTTTGTATGATAGTAAAGAAATGAAAGCCATAACAGAAAATTATGTTTTTTCATGGAGTAAACAAGGTCTAATGACAGACATTGATCAGTTGCATAATTTAAAAGTTTTGTTTACTGATCTTGGAAGTCGTGATTTGTCAAGGGAAAAAGTTTATTTAGTTTGTTATGCTGTAAGAGTTGGTGGTATGGAAGTCAAGGATACTGACCATAAACGTTCAAGTGTTGTACAAAATAATCAAAAATCAAAAGGCCAGGATAGTATGAGAAGGCCTTTTGGAATTGCTGCCATGGATGTTACTGTTTTTATAAATGGAAAACTTGAAGGAGATCCAGAAGTAGAATACTGTATTCCGTTTTTACAGTAAGTTACAATTGAAAAAAAATTTTTTAAGTCTTGTTTTATGTTCAGCTCTGTTTGTTGTTTTGCCTTTTATTTTGCTTCAGATGTTGTGAGAAAGAAAGTTTAGATGCTACTTTACGACGATTCCTTACACAAAAAGAAGTTAATTTACAGAAAAATAGTATCATTGGTAATAATGTGGGTCAAGGACTTTGGTGCAGTTTAAAATTGTTAAGAGGAGATATTAAACAAGTACATTTTATTTTTATTATAATTTATGTTCTTTTAACTTCTAATTTATATTGAGTATTCATTTTTGTATGTTTTTTAAATATTTTTTGATAGGTAAGAGATGAAAATCCCCATTTAGTTCTTGGAAATGTATCAATTGCTCGAAAAATGGGATTTCCAGAAGTTATCTTGCCAGGAGATGTACGAAACGATTTGTATTTAACACTGGTTAGCGGGGAATTCAGCAAAGGTTCCAAATCTACGGATAAGAATGTTGAAATAACAGTGAAAGTGTGCAATGAAGATGGTGTAGCAATATCTGGTGTTATGACGCTTGGTGGAGGTGCACCAACTATTGATGAATATCGAAGTGTAATATATTATCATGAGGATAAACCAAGATGGTGTGAAACTTTTAAGATTGCAGTTCCAATAGAAGAATTTAAGCAAGCACATTTAAAATTTACTTTTAAGCATCGAAGCTCAAATGAGGCTAAAGATAGATCAGAAAAGCCATTTGCCTTAAGTTATGTAAAACTCATGCAACGTAATGGTACAACATTACAAGACACGCAGCATGAACTATTAGTGTATAAAATTGACAATAAAAAATATGAAGAAAATGAAACGAGTTATTTGAAATTACCGTCAAGTAGAGAGGAGTTGGTAAGTGAACGTTTATCAAAATATTAATGATCTCTGAATTTTTTTATTAATTAAAAATATTTTACAGAATGAGTTAAACTTAGAGAAGAAACCAAGTATAGGTCCTCTAAGTCTATCATCAAAGGACAATTTTTTAATCTCCACAAATGTATGCTCTACAAAACTAACGCAAAATGTAGACTTATTAGGTTTATTAAATTGGTCTTCCAATCAAACAGACTTGAAAGAATCATTAGCAGCATTAATGAAAGTAGATGGTGAAGAAGTTGTAAAGTTTTTACAGGTATATACACTATTAGTTTAAGATTTGATCTATCTAAAATAAATGAAACATTTTTATCTATTATTTATAACATTTTAGGATGTTTTGGATGCTTTGTTCAATATTTTAATGAGCAATACAGATAGTGATGATTATGATGATATGGTTTTTGAGTGCCTTCTTTATATTATTGGATTAGTTTCCGATAGAAAGTATCAACACTTTCAGCCAGTTTTAGATTTATATATTTCAGAAAGCTTTTCTGCGACATTAGCTTATAAAAAACTAATAGCCGTTTTAAAAAAACGCATAGATAGTGCAAGTGTTAGTGATGGACAAGAAAAAGATATATTATTAAAAACTATGAAAAATTTACAGTACTGCATGAGATTTATTGTAGAATCTAGACTTTTATTCACAGAGTAAGAATTCAATTTTTTTAATCGCAGTTTTCATTTTTATCCTTGCTTAATATACAAATTTCAAATCAATTTTAATTTTGTAAATTATAGATTGGATCAGGATGAAGAAGAATTTTCTCAAACGCTTACAGAACTTTTAAGATCAATTGTCGAATTGATGAGACATGAAACGGATGGAACTCTTTTAGTTCAAGGAGCGTGCTTAAAGTATTTACCGTCCACAATACCTCACTTGCTAAAAGTTTACAGTGGCAAGCAACTTAGCATGATTTTGATCGATTTATTGGTCACTCTTCCAACTGGCAGGCTCACTAAGCAGAAGATGATGACTGTCAATGATATTGTTCATAGCCGATTGTTTCTGAATATGGAATGTCGGCAGATTTTGTTGCCAAGAATTACAATCCTTGTGCGAGATCTTTTGGAGGCGAAAGAGGAGGTAAGTCCGATTTGTCGCTTAATTGAATAACCGAGCATTTAGGTCTACTAATAAAGATTCATTCCGCCGTGAAATAATTTTTTTTAACCGTTAAATCAGTGTAGCCTCTGCTTTTTGTTTGCCGTGCAGCCTGACGTCCTCTCGCCACACACATGCAAATCCTATAGTTGAGCTTCTTACCTCTCTATTTAGCACATTACTTGATTTCCGCTACTAAAATTTTAGGAAAAATTTTTAACATAAAATAAAAAGTTGTCTAAAATTTAGTCACATCTGCCATCTACCATTGTAGTGGTCATTGTAGTTGTCAGGTAAACTCAAAATTAATAATAAGTAGTATATTGATAGTTGTTTTAAACAGCATGTTTATTTGTGAAAATAGTGACTAATAAAGCATGTTTGTAATTAAAGCTGAATACTATTATAAATTATAAAAATATCTTTCAAACACTGATAAAAGTATTGCACAACTAATTCATTCAAATCATCTATTTGAAATTAATTCTTCATAATAATTTTTAAAGTTTCATATTTAACATATATAATTAATCTTTTTTTATTATCAAAAAGAATATTGTTTAAAATAGAATTATTTTATAATTATAATTATAATTATTATTAAAACATTTACAAGATAAATGTTAAAAAAATAGTTGCTACTCATAATCTGCTTTTCTTTTTAAAACTTCAATTTTAAAAAGTCATTTTTATAGAGATAAAAGATTCATACAAATTGTTACTCTCACAAAGCTATTTTAATATTAAAATTGTGAGCTTAAATTTTAATTTACTTTGAGAACGCAGTGTAGATATAACAAATTTTAATCTTTAAATTATTTGTATACTGTAAAAGAGATAAAAAATACTATCACAAGAGCAAGATAATTTGAGATTTTTTTCAAGTAATATTATCACTACAAGAATTGAAATCATATAAATTTTAATATAAAATTAAATATAAAAGTGATAGTAAAATAAGTAGGTTTTATTTAATAATCTGTAAATTTAAAAACATGCTTAAACATCTTTTTAGTCATTACTTTTCATAAAGTATGCCAGTACTAAAATTGTGATGATTAAAATAATAACAGTATAAGAATGAATAAAGTTAATAATACTTTCATCTATCAGATTTTTTAAAACTAAATCAATGTTAATTATTCCAATAGAATTTATTAATAAAATTTATATACAAAGTAGCATCACGGTAAAAGGAGAATATTATACGTTCGTTTATAATAGGACATTTATCTTATCAAAATTATCAATTTTAGTTCCTCTTCTCTCGAAGCAAATTCAACTTTGATTAAAATTATTTTTCCCAAATAAAAAGAATAAGAATAAAAATATTTTTTCTTTATCACATTCATAACTGCACTTGATAATTAATAATAAATATTAAACTAAAAATTTACAAACCCATATTCAGCTTTTCGGCTTTGTGTGTTAGTTAGTTATATTTTAATTATTATGATCTGTTCTGCACCTTTTTCTAGTTATTAGAAGTACTTTCCAAAAAGAAAAACTTATGTATAAACCAAAAAACAAAACAAAAACCATAAACTGGCAGTCTCCCCCAGACCACAGTAAAAATAGTTAAATCATATTTGGATATGGTTTTATTTTATTATCTCCTGAGTTTGCACTAACCTCGGGTTTGTTTTATTTTTTTGTGTTTGTGGTATGGTTGTATGGTTAATGGCGCGCGATTATAAAGGGACTGTCGGGTACGCCTGGAAAGAGCGTGGCGAAGGTAGCCAGGCTGCTCGGTGAAAATCGGCATCGACTGAACCAACACCGCGGCTACTCTGAAGAGGTAATTTTCCACATACAAAACACATAAGTACAAATCGTGATCCACTCTTTTAGCAATCTTTACATTCTTTTAAATCTCTATATACTCTATTTTCTCTCTTCCCTGTATACTTGCGATTTTTAACGCCAAGGATAGCGAAAAGTTCGAAAGAGACATTACTTTAAAAGCCATTCAAAGTTGATTTAACGAATTATTTTTGCATTGCCTTTGCGCGCAGGTCGAATTGTGCGTTAAAATATTGTCGGACGTGCTGGACCTAACATTCAGGAAGGACGTCGGCTCGACCGCCTCGGACATCAAGGAGATTATGCTGACTGCCCTGAGGACCATCATACAAACTGTGATATCCATGGACAGGGAGAATCCATTGGTTGGTAACCTGGTGTCGGTCATGCTCTCGATATTTAGGTTTGTGTAAATTGCTATCGAATGAATTTCTGCCTTAATGATGTTTTTAACTGAAAGTGGAAATTTGAAAACTTTCAGGCAAATGACTCAGCAGCACTATCAGATCTACATCCAGCACTTCGGCACGCAGTTCGACCTGCTGGACTTCGTAATGGAGATTTTAATGGTTTTTAAAGACCTGGTGTCGAGGAGCGTATTCGCCAACGATTGGTGCGAAATGATAATGCTCCAGAACAGCGTGATTCTCAAGGCACTGCGCTTCTTCTCCACGACAATACGCGAGCTCTTTAATGCGAATTTCGAGCAACAGGCCTGGTCGAATTTCTTTCACTGTGCAATCGCCTTCCTGACTCAGCCGGCTCTGCAACTCGAGACATTCACGCAGGCGAAGCGCAAGCGAATACTCGAGCGCTACAGGGACATGCGCCGAGAAACGGCCGTGGAAATTCATAAGATGTGGATCAGCCTGGGCGTCAGAAAGATACTCTTTGTGCCGTCTCTGGTCGGGGCGATCCTCGAGATGGCTCTCATTCCCGACACGGAACTCAGGAAGGAAGCGGCCATACCAATATTTTTTGATATGATGCAAACCGAGTTCTATAGCTCCAAATTCGCAGAGAGCTTTACAGATAAGAGGGAACTCGGCAAAAGTAAGGCCAATTTTAATGAGTTCGAGAACGAAATGATCGCCAAGCTCGATATTTTGGTTGGTAAAACAGTAATTACACGAATCATTTGACTGGTTTTTAGTACTGTCCCCAAAACTGAAACTATTTTATCCTGAAGCATTTTTATTAAAATCAATTAACGGGGTCCGATAATCCTACTTTATCGACCTGTCCAAATTTTACAGTTTTTTTTTTAAGATTAGAAAAAATGTATGATGTACTCTACCTATACACAAATTTTCAAGTAATTATTGCAAAGTAGCAAAAAATAGCGCTTGATCAAAATTTTTTAAACGCGAATATAACTTTTAGATGAATGAGACATAATTAAAAAATTTCGATCAAACGCCATTTTTTGCTACTTTTAATAATGACTTGAAACTTTATATAGAGGTGGAGTACATCATGTCGAAGGGCAACTATGTCCTGGATTTTCTTATCTCACAATACAATAAATATTTTTTTTTAATTGTATTTAATTAAAAATTAAGGAATATTTCCAAGATTAATTTGTATAAAAATGCAGGGTTCATGTAGTACTAAAACTGTTAAATGTTTCTCTTTTAGAGTATCGATACTTTGTAATGTTATGTAATATCAATAGGTTGAAGGTGGGAGAGGAGATGAGGAGTTTCGTGATCTGTGGGTGAAAGAGATGACTCCTCTATGCGAAAAGCATCATACGTTATGCGAACAAGGAGTACGTTTTGTAAATACAGTTTCTCAACTAATGGATCACTTATTGCAGTATCGCAATGTCATTCATACTGAGTCTCAAGAGCACAGAATGCTTTGCACCGTGAATCTCTTGGAGTTTTATTCAGAAATCAACAGAAATGAAATGTATATAAGGTACGTTGGTGCCAACTATCAAATTTAATTCAATTCTTTGACGACTTATAAGCAATGAATTATACGTGGTTAAGTATTTTTTATTAAAAATTTGTTTTCATTATTTTTCATATTTTAATTTATTTACAGATATGTTAATAAGTTATGCGAACTTCATTTGGAGTGCGACAATTATACAGAAGCTGCTTACACATTGCAACTTCACAGTCGTCTGCTTACGTGGAGCGATCAACCGTTACCTACACTACTCAAGTCGAGTAGATATCCTCATTGTCAAACACACCGTGAATTAAAAGAATGTTTATACAATGACATAATCGATTACTTTGACAAAGGGAAAATGTGGGAGTCCGCAGTTTCTGTATGCAAAGAGTTGTGTTCGCAATATGAAGAGGAAACTTATGAGTATCTTCAGTTGTCTGTACTTTTGAGACGAATGGCCAAATTTTATGATTCAATAGTTAAGCAACTTAGACCAGAACCCGAATACTTCCGTGTGGCATACTACGGTCGTGGTCATCCGGCTTTTTTACGCAACAAAGTTTTTGTATATAGAGGAAAAGAATACGAGAGGCTAAGCGACTTTTGTTCGAGAACGCTAAATCAGTTACCTAACGCCGAACAGATGAACAAATTATCTCCACCTAGTGAAAAAGTTATGGAGTCTAATGTGCAATACGTGCAAATTAATAAAGTTGATCCACTAATGGACGAGAAGAAAAATAGATTAAGCGGAAAACCTATTACAGCTGAACCAGTCCTAAGGTTTGTTTACATAATTTGTTATAAATGCTTGTTTATCTAATATTTATTATTACTTTTTATTTATCATATAAAACTTTATGACAGGTATCATCGTGTTAATAATGTTCAAAAGTTCCGATTTTCAAGACCTGCTCCAAAAAAAGAGGTTACTACATCAAATGGTGATAAAGAAAAAGAAGCGAGTAATGAATTTGCTTCTTTATGGCTAGAGAGAACCGTATTAGCTACTAGTCATCCACTGCCAGGAATACTTAGATGGTTCCCTGTAGTTAATAGTGAGACGTATTTGATCAGCCCTCTACGCAATGCTATTGAAACAATGGAAGCCACAAATGCAGCGTTAAGAGATCTTATAATTTCACATAGGTATAATATATACAATAAATATTTAAAATAAGCCTTAAAAATATATTTTAGGAAAATACGACATATTTAATTTGATTTAAATACATTACAGGGCTGATAATAATCTTCCTTTAAATCCACTGAGCATGAAACTGAATGGAGTATTAGATCCAGCTGTAATGGGTGGTATTGATAACTATGAAAAAGCATTTTTAAATGCCGATTATAAAGAAACACATCCCGAAGAAAGCATCGATTTGGAAAAGCTTGAAAATTTAATAGCAGAACAGATTCCACTGCTTGGAGTTGGAGTGCAGTTGCATAAATCAAGAGCGTCACCGGAGCTTGCACCCTTCCATCAGCACCTTGAACAGTGTTTTGCTACTATGCGTACCCAAGTAGAAGCTAGATATGGAAAAAGGGTAAGTTCATTATTTTTTGCATAAAATTTCTTTTACGTATTATTCTATATTTGTCTTTTCTGATTTTATTTACTGTATTTTATCACATTTTTTTATATAACTTTTAATTAAATTTTATTAATAATCGAAACAAAAAATTAAAACTGTATTATTTGTAGCATAATAATTATTTTTTATTGTATTTTGTTTTTAGACATGTGATTTGCAAGTGGAAACTGCAATGCCTTTGGTTACTATGAGGCGGTACATACCAAAAGGAGACAACAATCGCTTGTCTGAAACAAGCATCGTTAGTAACGAGTAAGTTAAAATAAATGTTATTTATGTTATTATGCTTAATTGAGGTTTCGGGTACAATTAAAATAAAAAATACCCTAAAGAGAAACGAATAAGAAAAAGGTTTATTGAGCAAAACAATTTTGAGTTGATAATTATAATAATTGGCTAATGTATTTCGCGAAAATTTTTTGGCGATTTTTTTCATTCAGCGGCGGCACTCGGTCCAGAGTTACTTCACTCACGAGATCACAAGTTGCCGCGCTCAAATCTCTAGCAACGTTCAATTTCAACAACAGTTCTCCCATCTCGGGAATTCCGAGTGTTGGGTTAATGAGGTAAATGACCAATGCTCAGGTGAAAATGGCGGCAAAGAAACTTTCTTACGCACAATTCATTCATTCAGCAACAATAACCGTCATTCAAAGCAATTAACTTTGCTAATTAAGTATTAAAGGGAATTTTTAAAAGAAATTTCATTTTCAACATTTTCAGGAATGATGCTGCGGAAAGAGAAAAAAAGTTTCACTATACATATTTATCATTTTTTCGAAGCTAGCATTGCTTATCTTAAGTACCACATATAGCCTTTTAATGTGCACAAAAAATCTTTCCTTTTTACCGTCACACTTCGTTTTCACAAGTTGTTTTGTTCAAAAACCATTATATGGTGTAAGTTATTTTTTTATTTTTCAATCTTAAATTTTATCTTCTAAGCATGTTTCTCGTTTGACTGATTCATTCAAACTGTAACCACTTCCCATTACTCACGTATCACCTATGACTAAATAAGGCATCCCTTCTGAATCAGTTACTATGCCGATTAAAGTGAAAGTTGATTTAAGTGCTCATTATTGACAATTGTTATTTGAGAATCCTATTTACCAAAAGACCGATTTTATTATACCTAAGGCACAGTACTAATTTAAAAGTATAATTTTACTATTTTAAGGTATTTATTACATATTTTTATGAAAAATATTACGATTTTCTAAACATTACTACAGCAATTTTTAACAGAAACTGACTCTACTAATATTTTAATCTTATATTATTTCACTCATGATGGTTTCTGTTTAAACTAATTCGGCACTCAACGGTTTGAATTCGTGTTACCCTATTTCACATAAACTAGCAATAAATGAGTATTTTTGTTTGCTTTATAGAAATAATAACTCGACACGCTCGCATATTTTGTCAACCACATCCTTGCAAAAGGCACTCGGCAATTCTAATACTGGTACAAGCAAGAAAAAAGATTCTAAGCGACGAAGTTCTCGTAAAAGCGATTCAACGACAAATCCAAAAGTGGAACAACCTACGAGCCAATGGTACACTATGCCAGAGCCAATCCAGTGCCAAACATCACCACTTATTTCCGCCTCAACGCCCAGTCTTCCTTCAACTCCAATATTTGAACTCAGACAAGAGGTAAATTTGAGTTGATTATTTACTAAAATGTTAAAAGAATAACCTTTGATAATCTAAAAAAGAATTTTAAAATACTTGAGACAAAATTAATAAAAAGTAATCAAATATTTAGCATTTGACGTTGCATTTTCCATAATTACTTCAACTACGTAATATATTTTTTTACCTAAAGTATAAAATCGATTTTTTTTCTCAGTAAAAATTTATGGTCCGACTTGTGCTGAATGCTCTACTCTTATTCCCTTTATTGCACAACGTATTATAAAAACTTCGAAAAAATTATTTGCTTCTACATATTCGAAACATTGATTCTCATTTATTCACAGTTGACGCCAAAGCGCCCACTAAGATCGGAGGCGGAGAAAGAGCGCCGACTGAGCAATCGCTGGTCGGGTCAATCTCAGACATATCTGCGCTCAACGAGCAATGGTCTGGACACGCACAGCCTTGGTAAAGGCAATCGTGACAGCGTCGGCACCACAGACAGTACCGCTTCGGAAGACGATCCGCCACCACCGTTGCCTGTCAAGACGCGCGAGGTGGATTACTGTAATCTAACAGATGACAGTTCTTTTAATTACTGTAGCACGGCAACCCTCGCCAGCATCACGCGCACAATCTACAGGCCCAAAAGCAAGCTGCCCGTGCCAATCGATAGCCTGGACGGGCACGGAAAGCCACCCACTCCGCCGCCCAAACCCAAGAGACCGCCGTACGCAATGACCAAAGCCACGCTCGTCTCCCCAAGCGACTCGGAGAGCTCCAACCAGGATTCCTCGACGGCGTGACAACGTAGGAGCCGACTCTTTGTAGCCATATACTACCTGAGATACTTGTAGCTGTTATATATTTTTTATCTAGAGCGTAACTAGAGCGCATTACTTTACCCCGCTTTTCCGTGTCTGGAAGAGATGAGAATAAGCAAGAGTAAATATTTTTATCGTATACTTTACAAACGAAGTGTCTGACGATACAGTTGTAAATTTTTTCATAAAACCGCACAATAATTTTTGTAACACTTTTTATATCGTATTTGCTGTGGCATTGAGGAACCATGACTTTTTGATACTAATGTATTTTGAATATTAGGACCTGAAGACTTAGTGGGTTGTATGAGAAGAGCACTCTTTCCTTAAAAGGATAAATCGTGAATGCTTGTATTTATGTTGACAAAGCAATATCAGTACTGATGACCCAGCGGCTACGAAGTTGTAGTATTAAAAGCTTTGATCTACGTTTGAAGGGACGTAATTTGCAGAAAGCCCATTAATACTCAGTTGGTTCGTATACATATATATTTTTATGACCGTGCAATCCTTTATCATAAAAATTTTTATTAGATGTAAAATTTTATACTTTCGAGGGGCATAGTGTTAATGTTACTGTCTTCCCCTAGCAAATTTGTTAATTATTTATTTTTTTTAATACAGTACATAAATACGACTATCTTTCATTATCATGCCAAAGAAACCATTGTTAGTATTATTTATTAATGTCAGCAGCAGTCCTATACAATTAAGGCATAGTATTATTGAAGAAGGTCCCAGAAATTCATTTCTTACAAACGCCATAGATAGACAAATTGAAAAAAGTTAACACTAGTCTACATTGTAAGCGAGATTATAAAAAATGAATATTTTAAAAGACGTGCCGAAATCGAAAGTTATCATTGTGCCATTTTATTATGTAGAAAGCTTCTTTTATGTTTAAATATTGTTTAGGGACCAGCTAACTGCGAATTGATAACTAAAATTTTTCAGAGCTACATTTGTTTATTGTTATAAAATGTCATTTTATACATAATATATTATCATAATTCATGAAATTGTGTTGTTATTGAATCTCAATACTTTATACTTACATTTATACTGCTTTTATGAAATAATGCAAGAATCGTCATCTTTTTTAGAGTTATTCTTACGAGATCTGCTCTTACGAGATCTGCCCTCACGACTTCTTGTGCGACTTCTTGTGCGACTTCTACTATGAGCTCCAACTGGATTAGAATCTATATTGCCCTCATATGACTAAAAAATAATAATTAGATAATTAGAAAATGCTAAATCTTGCTTTGTTATAAACTTGCTTTGTTTAAACCTGCTTTGTTTAAATTTGCTTTTAGATTAACATATTCGATTGTTACGATTTTGCGACAGATATAACAATAATATCCATCTTTACGCTGCTCAGTGTACGTCCCACATACCGGACAATTTTTTGAAGATACAGCGATCGACTGCTTTTTGCACACTTGAGTGAAATGACCTATCTCTTTACAAGTGACGCATCTCTGGTTGTACGCGGGACATTGTTTAGACGGATGATTAGTTCCGCATTTTGAACATAAGCCCTTATTTGTGTTTTTCTCATCACAGATAACACCAAATGGACATTTCGTGGGTGAATGGTAAGTTTCACACTTCAAACAAATGGCACGCTCTTTTGGAGCATTAATATTGCCTGAACTTGAAGTTTCCTCGTGAGAATCAAGAATTCTTTGAAGAACAGGTTGATTTTTGCATACCCGCTGGTAATGGCCTTTTTTATAACAATTAGGACATATTTCGTTTCTTGCGGGACAAAGAGCATACGGATGATTAGTTCCACATTTGGAACACGGCGGTACTATATTGGTTGGTAGAGTAACGATGGATTTGTAGTAGCAGTTATTTTCGTGCGGATTCTTTTTACATTGAAAGCATATATTATGAGGGAATGAAGTACACGATGTACAGTCTACGTCATGCCGACATTGTCCGGGAGCATGTTTTGTCCCACACCAGAGACAATTTTCTGTTTCTGCAACTGACGGCTTGTAAATTTCTTTTTTATGCTTTACTGAACAATCATCAAAGAGTTTTGTTTTATCCTTAAAAACATCATTAAGATTATTATAAAGTACTTTTTCATTTTTTTCTTCCAAATATGAATCCTGCTTGAATTTGGATTTTGTATCAGATAAAATTGAATCAGCTGATTTGTGAAAATGCAACTTTTCAAATTTCTCATAGTTAATCGAATGTTTATTATAAAATGTTATAATACTTGATAGCGATAGATCTTCTTGCATAAATACACATTTTTGCAAGTATTTATCCATATTACGAATAACCATATCAATAATGAACTTATCCTTCTGATCACCAAAATTGCACCTTGAAGCTTGTTCCTAAAATATTAATATACTCATCCAATAAAAATGATTTTTAAAAAGATCTAATTATTTCAGATCATCAGACCTTAATATTTAACGCATTAACCATAATAAAATTCGAAATTTACCTTCAAGACTTCGATGAACCGATCGATGCTCTCATTTTGACGCTTGCGCCTAGAAAAAAATTTATATCTTTCTTCCGCTTCGTTTAAAGGCGGATCGTAGATCTCGTCGAATTTCCTTAATAATATGTCCAGGTCTTCTTCTTCCTTCGAATCATTAAATTCCATTTTTCTCTTAGCTATAAAAGCTTCCGTGCCCATTAAATTTAGAAGTAGATATGCTTTATCCTTCTCTGTAAGTTTAAGAAATTTTTCCGAAATTTCTAAATATATTCGAAATTCTTCTTTCCATACCCGCCAATCCTTGCTAATACGATTTTTGTCTGGATTGAAAGGTTTCGGTTTGTTCAATTCGATTTTGCCTTCTTCTGCCATTGTGGAAATTTTGTTTTTTATACTTATCTTCACTACTTTATTAATATACTGAAGGAATACATTATTTTAAATGCATTAATACCTATATATTACAATAAAATTTAAACATTTGAATATTTTTATACCAAAGGTAAATTTTTATTTTTGCTTGTGATAATACTAAACTTTTACATGAAAAAATTTATATTTTTTTAAAAATTTTAATCCATATTTTTATTAATCTTTAATATTTATAAATTTTAAATTAACTTTTTTAAAATCTATTAAATTTATTAATTAATAAGTTGTTATTTCGTTAATTATATTTGTTGATGCAATGATTAGTAGTTAGATAACAAATAACTGCAAAAAATTAGGTGTATAAAAAAATAAATACGTCATTCTAAAAAATTTTATAAATTTTTATTATACTTTTAAAGCTTTATTAATAATTCATACACCATTATAGATATATTTGATAGATATATAACTTAACTTCACAAAATACTTAATTACAAAATCAACATTTTTTCTTCTGATAATCTTTTTACAATCAGCCATATTTTCCGAAAAAACTTTTCGGAAAAAATATTTTCTTTTTTTTTGTAAAATTATAAAATAATTTTTACTTACAAGAAAACTGAAACAATTAGAATTTATTAAAGATAAAACTGCGGATTGCGCATCACTTGTCAGTATACTTAATAATTCTACTCGTTTTATAATAAAAATTAAAATGGCCACAATTACGGTAACGTACTGCAATGGCTGTAATGTGTATGAGCTTCGACTAATGTTCAAGTATTCTTGTTACATGCAAAAATAACAAGAATTGTAAATTCAATATATACATCTTTTGAGAAGATGTATTTATTGTTGAAATGCATGTACTGATACGAATGAACGAATGGGCAAAACTATGCTACCGTGAAGTTTTTCAATGTCATTTTAGCTACAAACGTCAGCAAATTGCAGTACTTCACAATGTACGCGATCGATGTTATAAATTTTTTATTTTATTACAGATAAATCTGATAAAATACGAAACGAAAATATCTAAATGTTAAACCGATTTGAGTATTAACAAAAAAATTTAATAATTTTGATTGATACGATTTTTATTAATATAATAATTTCGTAAATCATAAAAAATTTAATATTCATTTTAAAGTAATTATTACAAAATTTACACATAATAAGTAGTTTAATAATTAAACCAAGTTTATAATTATACCGTTAAGCGGACAATAATTATTTATGCTGATACAGACGAATAAAATGTTATTAATTTTACTAAAGCGCATATGATAAGTTATAAAAAATCTCTAAAACAAAGATGAATAATCTAAGTGAGGAAAATAAAGACTGTCTAACTTCTCGGTGCAAAAAGTTTTCAAAATTATTTTTTACCCTGAACAATTCTAGAATTAAATGCATATCGACGAGACAGAATTTTTTTTAATTGCACAGGTTATTAACAGGTAATTAGTAACAATAAGCCGTAAAATTTTATATAAAGTAGTAATAAACTGTAAAAATCTAAAAAATTACTTTACTTTTTAAGAAATTTTATCAAATTTATATTAAATTTAACTTGAACAATAGGAAGATTTACTAAAAGTTAAGTAAAATTTCCTAAAATGTATAATAATTTTTTTGGATTTACATAAGTAGTCTGTGTAGTATTGCTGATTACTTATAATAATTAATGTATAGTTTTAGAATAGTAGTCTTCAAATATATATGTTAAACCTTTTTTTATGCGTCTAGAAAAACGTCTTTTTTACAATTTTAAATCTAGTTATTTCTACATTTTTTTCAATTTTAGCCAATACTGGCTCTGCTTTTTACGCAATAAGAAATATTTGTAACAATTCTACCATCCTGGGTTTAGAAATCCTTTTGAACAACTCTTTCTTTGTATCCTTTTATCTGTTTATAAATTTATCTCGATTTATGCTCATCAATAAGTCATTCTCGAGTATTATCTGAATGAAGAAGTCCATAGTCGAAAATTATTTTCATCGTTAACTCTATAATAATATCCCAAGCCCTTATATTTATACTTTTATCGCAATTCTGTTTAGCCGAAGCTAGGGTAGAGCGAAAATCACGAAGTGAAAATACAGAAAATCTCCGCCAAGAACAATATTGGCAAAAGTCTTAAACTTGAATATTGAGACTTGAATATTTTTCATAAATAACATTCAAGTTATCGCCTTAGAACTTCGTTGAAAAAAGACCTTGTTGATGCACCTCTCCAAGTTTCAATCACATTTAATATTGTTTAGCGACTTTGGATGTTCACATCGTAGTTCATAAATTACGCTTTTAGTTTTTAAAGATGTTAGAAATAAAAGAAAGTTTTAGATAAAAATTTTTTTAAATAAATACATAATTTATGTATTTATCTTTAGATTATAAAGTAGCGATATCTAGTATTCAGTATACAATGTCAAAATTTATAAAAAAATGTCTGCTTTTTAATTTGCAATGCACATTCAAATAATTGTAACCTTTATCAATTTTGGTACTGTCAAAAATTAAATAAGCAATCTAAACAGAAAGGCTTTCTTAAATATGATTACATTTCAATAAAAAAATTGAAGCAAGTCAAATAAAATATTAGAAGCAAATTCTAATTTGAAATTATAATTTTTAATGGCCTTGAAATTATTATTTTATTTTTTAATCACTGAATTATACGCAATTAATAAAAATTATGAATTGTTTTTCTTTAAAAAAGTGGTGGCTTACAATAAATTATGAAATACTACAAGGCTCAGGTTTTGGCTTAGTTTTCGATGATTCGAAGCGATTGTTCCTATATTGCGGTGGAGGCGGTTGTCTTGGACTTTGGAATCGTGGTTGATAGGGTGGTTGATATTGTTGATGTGGTTGATTATTTTCAACTCTTACAAAATCGTTAATTGAAGAATCACGAGTCTAAAAAAAGGAATTCATATAAAAATTATTTATTTATACATAATATGTAAATTAATATAGGAAATTTGTTAATAAATATTACTTACTGCAGATTGAGTATTTAAATTTTGTTTGCCTTTTAACAGCAAATAGCAACGCTCCTTTGTATGTCCTGGTTTCTTACAATGATCGCAAAAAGTTCCTTTTGATGGAAGTGTAACAGTTGATTTGAAATAGCAACCATTATCATGAGGATTCTTTTTACATTGGAAACAAATATTATGTGGAAATGATAAACATGCAGTACAATTTACATCATGTAGACATTCACCCAGTAAATGCTTTTTCTCACACCAAAGACAATATTCTATTTTTTTAGCAGACGATTGTGAATCAGCATCTTTTTTGTTTGTTGAATCATAAGATTTTTTATCTGAATTATTTTGTTTGCATAAACGTGTATAATGACCTTTTGTAAAGCATTTTTGGCACATTTCTTCATGTGCAAGGCACTGTCTGTACGGATGGTTAGTACCACATTTTGAACAAATGGGTTTTTGTTTATTTTCTTCAGTTTTTACAGAATTGGCTGATTTTTTTTTACAAAAATTGCTATAATGATTTTTTTCGTTACATAAACTACAAGTTTTTCCATAAGCTGGACATGATCCTTTCATATGAAGAGTGCCACAAAACCAACAAGGATTTCTTGGTTGTGATTGTTTCACAGAAGTCTTAGTTTTAGCAGTTGTATTGTCTAAACTATCATTGTTCATACTTTCTGTCATATTTCTAGATAATTCCTTAATTCTATCATTACTTATAACATACTGTTTATAATGTTGAATAAGATTTGGTAATGTTACATCTTCTAATTGAAAAATTAGTTTTCGTAAATGATTATCCATATTGCGAATAACCATATCCATAATGAATTTTTCAGATTCAAAACCAAAATTACATTTCGTAGCTTTTTCCTGAAATAAAAATAATAAATAATTAATACTACATATTAATAGTAAATAAAAATTGAAAAATAATATATTACTTTTAAATCCATTATATAACTTTCAATAGTTTCTTTTTCAGTTTTCCTTCTGGAGAAAAATTTATATCTTTCTTCTACTTCATTTAGAGGCGGATCAAATATTTCATCAAATTTCATTATCATAATATCCATGTCAGTTTTTTCACTCTCATCATCAAAAGTCATTTCATTCATCGCTATGAGTGCTTCTGTACCCATTAGATTTATAAGCAGTAAAGCTCTGTCTTCTTCAGTATATTTATCGTAACCCCCAGATAATCTTAAGTAAATTAAAAATTCTTGTTTCCATATTTGCCAATCCTTAGCAATTTGATTTTTATTAGGAGTGAACGGCTTAGGTCTATTTAGATCCATTTTACTAGTCTTGTGCTCTTACTTAGTAATTAAGTAATATCATTAACCCTGAAACAAAATATTGATACTTTTTATAAACCTAGTATGTTTGAAATAAACAAATATTTATAGGATGATATTAAAATAAAATAAAAATTATTAAATCTTTCTACCAGTTCTCTTTTTCAGATTTTTTAAATATATAAAGTAAAGAAATTAAAACTGCTTTATTAAAATCTGATTTATATTTCAATAACATTCATAATTTTTCTACTCTTCATCAAATAATTAATCTAAATTTTTAAAAATTTATCATCGTAAATAGCAAAATTTTTTATTTTACCAAAGAAAGAACTTAATTTAATTTAATAAAATTTTAAGACTTTTTTTAAACCTCAAATAAAGTTTAAAAAAGCTTGAAACAATTACTGAAATCTGTTTCTCTGATTTTTATTATGTGGGGGTCTCTATACGAATCCGGAACTGGTTATTGTATCATTCGTTAAGGTCCCTATACAAAATTTCACACTGGCTATCATAACAAATCAGAGTATATCTTGGAAAATAATAATTACTTATTCTATAATGGTTTGCAAGTTTCTTATTCTTGTAAGCATAATCAAATCATAACCATTATTACAGTATTAATATGTAGCAAAATATAGGTGCACATAACAATTTACAATTGGTAAAGTTGATATAAAAATCATATAAATAAACGTTATAAAGTAAATAATTACAATATTAAATTAACAAATTTTAATTTTTTTTAAAATAAGAGAGAAATCCACATACACACATACATACTCACGTTATTATATGTCTGGTTTAAAATAACAATCTTTGAAAAATACTTTCCAGATGATTACCAAACACTCCTTACGTCAAAGTTCACCGTCAATGATAACCCGAATCCCGCTCTATCTTCCTTTGTAATTGTTCGAACGACTCACAAATTCTGTACGAACTTTAGCTTTTACTTCTTATTTCTTGGTTATAACTTATAACTTACACGTAGAGAGCAAGAGAGCTTGTATTTACGTGTGGAGTCCGATAAGCAAAAAGTAAAAATGGAAGTCGGAGCATCAGGCGCCTCAGCGGTGGGCACGCTCTGCACTGTATATTTAGTGTATACTAATATATATAACTATACTGCATGCATTCCAAGTCCCAAAACGGAAGTATAGTTGACACTTGAGGGGAATCCCAAAGTTGAGGCAGACATGCATGTTGTAAATCGTTTTCATGAACTGCATTAAAGGTTTCTGTCTTATCGACGCCTTTGTTTAAATCGGTAAAATACTTACGTTTTTAAGATTAATTTTTTATAGTTGATAATATTAATTAATGAATTTAATCTTTATATGAATATGTCGTTAATTATTTAAATGACAAAAATATTTATTATACAAAGTTTCTTTGAATAACTTATTTGCTTTATAAAACATAATGATACTGTAACGGACATTCTGAAAATATGCGCGAAATATTACGGCAGTTCAACTGCACATTTAATGCGAGAGGCATTTCAGTTCATAAAGGAAAATAACGAAGAGGTAGCGCGTCGCGAAGAATTTTTGAATTTGTTTACGTCTCATCCTGTATTGATGAGGGAACTGTATGTTTTTATTAGTGGGTCGAAAATCAAATTTTCGGAAGCCAAAACTGTTTGAAAAAGTTCTTATACCTATGTAATCTGTTGATCAGAATATTGTATTTACGTAAATAAAGTTATTCTTACGTAGTTGTATGTTTTCATTTTATATCGCGACTTCGCCCCGACGTCTCGGGGAGTAGCGTTACGATGTCGCACTCCGGGGTCCCAGGGCCGCCTCGGAAGTCCACCTCAGAGACGCGCGCAGTTGGGCGTTCTCAACGAGAGCAACCAGATGCTCCGTCCAGGCGATGATGCGCA
>UELX01003320.1:0-24187 GCA_900480035.1 Eupelmus urozonus | reverse complement strand
AAAAATACACGAACAAGCTATTATTTCTATTAATAAAATAACTTATGATTCGAACACATTATTTTGAAAGAGTATTTATTTAAACAAAAGGGAATGTATGATGTATAGGTGAACATTGATAAAATATAATCATAAATAAAAAGTTTTTTTTACAAATTTTATTGTCTTTACAATAGCTGCTAAATATCTACTTAAAATAAAAACATTCACTTACAAATCATATCTACAAGCAACTAACTCTTCTTCATTTTTTTTATAAATAGACAAGGTGGTAATATAGGTAATATATTTACATTTATTAAAAAATCTCTTGTTTATATCTGAGTAGACGTTGTACGCATCATAATAACGGCTAAAATAATTTGTTTGAAATTGCTGGGCTTGGAGATAAACGAGTTTACAATCATAATAAATTTCTATTAATTTAGCAAATAAAGGACCTTCATCTGTAAATTTTACAACAAATATGGTTCCTTTACAAAATGACTTGCCTAAAATTTCAATCTTCTTTAAAGTTTTTTCTGACTTTCCAAAAGTATTAACGCCAAGTTTATTAAAAGATTCTTCAACGTTTTCTTTGACTACTGCTCCAAGTTGTAAATCAGTAAGCTGCGTATACCACGTCTTTTGAATCTTTTAATAGATCATCTTTTTTTTCTGTTTTAATTGAAAGCAGTTGAGGTGGTATATAAAAACTTTCCTTTTCATACTGTTCAAATCCTAAGTGCTTTGATGAAAAATTTTTAAATATGTGCTTATGATCTTCTAAGACAAATTTAACGTTTGAACGTGAATTGTCAGTCATTTGCTTATTAAGTCGATTATCTATTTCTATTTGTAACGAAGGAATGAATATCTCCGCATGCGCTCTCTCAATGGCTGGCTGGGGCAGGAGGTTATCCGCTTTAAGTCTTATGCCCTGTTAGATGCTCTTGGGTCAACATCTTGAAGTTGAGTTTACCGCAATTGTATAGGTAATAGCGATGGTTTTAGTTTACATGGATTTGCAACGGTTCCCACCTTAAAAGGATAAATTACCGATTCCGTATTTAACTTGTCAGTTGTGTAATAATTACTATTATTACGTTCTGCAACCAAAGAGAATATAGATTTGCCATTTTTTAAGTGACAAATAATATCATCTAGTAAATATGATTTCATATAATTTAGCATTGCATCACCTTGGTTTACATGAATGTGAGCATGCAATGTAGCTGTCTCGTCACTTACGGGAAAATGAAAGAAAACTCTTACCTTATCAATATCAGGATTAACGTTATATATCTTAAAAAGATGATTAATTATATCTTTTTTTAATTTCTCTAACATCTCAATGACATTTTCATCTAGCTCTAAAATTGTTGATAGATATTTCACTCCTGTTTTATTTTTAAAATCTATTAACGTAGAATCACTTTCCAGTAAACTTTTAGTTTCTTTATTTCTTCCCTCATTGTTTTCGCCTTCCATAAAAATAACATCCAGTGAAGGATGTACCGCCCATGCATATAAAGTAATTCCACTCATTGAGTTTTTTAAAACATAAGGATTTTCTTTATGTTCGTTCTTTTTTGCACGATATACATTTGGGAAAATCAAAAAATCATTACATTTGTTGTTTGGTGACTTAATAAATTCAAACCGTCTTTTGCCATTGACTTCCCTATATTCATCCTTGTTAATTTCAGAATATAAAAATTCTGCTGCTACTTTAAATTTTAAATTAAGGTAGTTTTGTTGCAAAACTGTGCAACATTTTCGGCATTATATTTTTTTAATTTCCTTTCGTTACAATAAAAAAATTGCCCGTATTTATCTCCATAATTACGACTGCAAGTGTACAACCCTGTTCTTTCAATTACATTACCAGCTTTTATATGAAAAAAAGAAATAGGATCTTCTTTTATTTTGAGATGTTCATGTTTTATATCAAGATGATGAATGCTCAAACTTCTTTTTGATTGTGAACTTATTTTATTATCATTTACAATATAATCTATATTATGAATATCTTTTATTCTATTGTAAATGGTCGGGTTTATCTTTGTATCATTTTTTATTCTCTCAACAAAATGATTGAATTTCTCTATTTTGATTTCCATTTTATTTTAACCCATATAATAAATGTTGTTTAATAAATATTGTAAACAATATTGTTATACATGCTGAGCTCAATGTTTTATTGCATGTAGTTTTCCTGTACCAATTAGGAAGTATTATTTATTTCTTACACAATCACAATCTAGTTGCTAAGCGTCTGAGCGCCCCACCAAGCGACGCATATGTAAAAACACGATAAAACCGGCCAATGAAAACTTACCGCCGTGCGGTGCCGCTGGCGGCGTATTTTTGCGCCTTTTTCGTCGGCGGGTGCGTGCAGAATTTCTTGCCGCCAGCACCCCTCAGCGCGTAATGGTTACCCCGCCTCGCCACTCGCGTAATGGTACCGCTGTGTGAATATAGTGAATTAGAATAAAAATGGATATTTTAGGAATTTAAATTTAGATATATGTAAATTAAAGATGTTTTCTTGTAAATTGAGACTAACATATTGTAGAAATAAAATTGTATATTTAATTACGTATTGTTCTAAATGAATACGATTTCTGAATGAATCTGATTTAAAAGTTTAAAAAGAGAAAATCGTATTATTTTATATATTATACATAGCAATTCAATATACAATATTTTTTTTGGAATATATTATTCTGAATTTTTCTATCTTTACTCTCAAATCACTATTTAAATTACCGTTAGCAGAGCATGCAAAAACGACGATTAGCAAGATAAGCAATATTTTGGACCAACTAGTTGTATACGTGATAAATGTTCTTGCTCTACTAACCTATTTATATTTGTAAGAGAATGCAACTTATCGTTTTCTACAAATCGATAACATTATCGTTGACTTTTGAAAAAATGTCATATGTAGCAGTCATAGAATTTTTGTCAAAAACAAAAAACTAATTATTGATAATGCTATTATTAATAGAGAGTGAACAACAAAAGGATACAATCAATTGCGTAGATTAATTGAAGATATTTTATACTTTAATTGAAAAATACTGATAAGAAAAACTGCATCAGCTGCTAGTACATATTTTTCTACAATGTTTCGCTTTCTGCTTACAAACTTTTTAACAATAGTGCATAACTGTAATAAGAAAGGAGCATAACAAATATATTACAAATTTATAGTTAGTTAGTATAAATACTTAAATACAAATGTTTATGTAAATTTATTAAAAACATATTTCAAAAGTAAAAAAAAACTCTTTTAAAGTTGGTTCATCTTGGTCGTTGAGTTACGCCCTAGCTATTTAATAGTAAGCGGATTGATATCATAAATAACAAAATCGAGACGTATAATAAGTAATGGTTATTAGTACGGGTAACTTCTTCAGTTAATTTTATTTTATAAATAATTGTCTTTCTTTAGTTAATTTACTTATTCGTAAGTAACTAAGTCTACACGTTTATTGAATTGATATTTATAAATTAATCTTTATATTTTAAAAATTATAATAATTACAAAAAAAATAAAAAAATAAATATTTTTTTCTTTAATGTCGTCCGCATTACGATCTCGCCAAAGTAATAAAGTGAATCTTTTCGTCGCTTATATTATTCAACTATTTCTAAAATACGTATGGGTTAATGCATTTACACATACTTTAATAGATCCATTGGAAAAAATCAAGAATCATTTTCTTTTTATTTTTTATAAGCTATAAAATTTATTTTGCACATTCCGGAGAAGGTGGATATTATGTCATGTCAATATATTTTTTTTAATTATAGAAATTCGTTGAATTAGACAAATATTTATGTAAAATATTTTTTCTGTTGTATAGTCCTTTTCTTAATTTTTTTCACTTTCTCAAAACCGTAGATTTACAATTTGTTTGTTTATTCTACCTAAATTTGCAGTATAATTTTTAAAATAATAGTTTTTTTTTTTTAATCCAGCGTATTTTTTTTCAATTTTCCTCAAATTGTTCGTTTTCCATGAGTCTTCTCTACCAGGATATTTCTTATTTGAATTACTATAAAAATTAATCAAATTAAAACAGATTCTATAACCTTGCTTTTATGCGCATGTGTGTATTCTCGAATGCTGGTTATAAAAAACAAAAAAATACAATCTTTACCAACTTTTTACTGGTGGTCGATAGATTAACAGCTATATCGCATTTAATAATCTCTCTACAGCGTGTAATCAAACAAACAAATTTTAACATTTTTTTTATATTGGTAGCTATATAGAATTATTAATTATATTAATTTTAATAAATAGTAGGCCTAACTATGATCGTATTGCAATATAACGAACGTAAGATAAACTCATAAAAATTTATGACATCTTCAAAAATTTTATTCAGATTTACTGAATAAAGTTTTTGAATTTCATGAAAAATATCGATATTTCCTCCTAAAACAAATTGCAGAAGGAATAAAAAATAACTATCTATAATATTAGAATCTATATTATTAGAATAATCTATAATATTAGAATTAGTAAAAAGAATATGTATATATAGATAACGTAAAAAAACATTCTAATTTCAACAAAATCGTCTGTTACATGAGACTAAGAATAAAAAGTTCTTAGTAATCTAAAGTTAAGTTTCTTTATTTATTATATTATATATTAATTTCTTATATATACAGGGTGTCCCAAACCACCCGTCCACCCCTGGATCCCCGAGCCCCCACCGGGTGGACGGGTAGTTTGGGACACCCTGTATGTACGTATTTATAGAGTATGAGCAAATTTCTTAGGAATGTATGAAGACTTAACAAAAATTTTTGTAAAGATTTCCAAGATATTGAAAAATAATAGTATTTTATAGTAAATAAGAGTAGTCTTCTTGTAGTTTTATAATTTTTTTTTTTTTTTTTTTTTTTTGAGGTATTAGAAATGAATTTCTTTCTTGATCTTTGCGAAATTATAAAAATCTATTTTAAATTAAGATAATTAAAAAGCAAATTGATTTTTTTCTTTTTGTAATCAATTCGTGACTACATTGTAATTCGTTTAATTGTTATTATTTATCACAATTATTCAAAATGTTTTCTCACCAGGATAAAAGATGAAATTTGATGTATAACTTATAGATTTCGATTAAGCGTAAATAACATTCCAAAAAATTCCAATTATTTAAAATATAAGTTTAAAAATAAGATATACATATAAGAAGTATACTAAAAAAGAAAAATATTTGTGCAATTGTTAATTTTATACATGTATTATGAATTGATTAACAGTTGTGTAAGTGTTATGAAAATCAAATTGTGTCGCGTGCTAATTCTTCAAAAAAAAAAAAAAAAATTTCAAATAAATTGGAATAAATAATTTTTTAAACTGTAAAGTTGAGGTGCAGTAGTTAGTAATTAGTGTACACTATTTGTACAAAAAATTAAAATTGACAATAAATAAGTAGAAAAATAAGCGAATGATGAAAGCGATATTGTAGAACAGATTTTGATTATTGTAAGCGTCTTTTAATTTAAAAAATTGGTATTATGTGAATTATATTTGTTTTGTTTCATAATTGCAGACTTTTGTAATTAAAAAATAAACGAGAATTCGCCAGAATTTCATTTTTTTGTATGGCTTGGGCAGCATTCAGCAATTGGAAAGAGTGGAAAACGAATTTTATTTATACTTTATAATCTATTTTCAACTAACTCTCTTTTTATAATACGATTGGAAAAAATAGCATGGCCTACTAATACAATAAGCTAAACGGGTATTGGCAAAAAGTGTGATAGATTCACTACATATAACTTTAATTTTATAGCATAATATTAAAATTAAATGACTTTGTCATCTAATTTAATTTTATATAATGGCACTAATAAGGTTTTTGTTACTTTATGCGCAAAGCTCGATTTTGCGCACGCTTGAATAAAAAAGCGTATGATAATTCTAGCTTTACACACTGTATAAAAAGAATAAGGTTCGATATCTGAGTAAGAAGGTAATTTCGACCTTGCATGGCCTTTTCACCCTCGCATCGCTTGGGCGCAAACGTCTAACTCAAGGCTAAAATCACTTTCTTGCACTAGTGTCGAAATCTACTATTATAATACTTATTTGTGATTGCTTTAAAAGAGATCAAAAGCACAATTAATAAAGTATTATATCTTCTGTTATTATCTACATATTTGCAACATCAGATTTTTAAAAAAATAATTTAGTATAACACTTGCCGACCCGAAAACTAGCGGAACAAAAAAATATTTCTAATCCTCATGTTCACTAAATTTTTTAAAGAAGTTTAAAAAATCTAGTAAAATTGTATGATCTTTAGGTCGCCATTAGACGACATGACTTTGGTACAGGGAGCTACGATATTGGCTCTTGGCACGGGGTAATATTTGTTTCACGTTACTTTATTGACTAATCCAATGTTTAAAATAAACCATGTATGTCTTTTGTATTTGCTCTAATCAAATATTTGATTGTTTGATCAAAAAGATTGTGTGATTGTGTGTACGTAATCAACTCAAAGAATCATAACTTTTGTATACTTGAAATATTCAGAAATGAGTAATATTTTAGATTATAATAGTTATACTAATAAACTGTTTACTAACCAATTATAATTTATTATAAGCTTGCACATCTTAGATAAAAATAGAAATATTTAAATTTCATTAGTACAAGAAAACATTTTTTTAACAAACGCAAAAATAGCAAATTAATAGAAGCACATTTATTAAACTGTTGTTAAATGCACGTTTTTTCATATATATTTAGATTAAAATATGTTTGCTTGAGAATGACAAAATATTTTCAACGCGAGTATATCGTTATAAAAACACATTTTTTTATATTTAATATATAGCACACGCATTCTTACAATTACGAAAAAAATATAATCATAATATATTTTATGCAGTCATTCTTCACAAAAATACTTTTTATAATTCACTTTCTAAATAAATTAACTTAAAATATTATTTATTTGAAAAATTAAAAAGAAAAAATTGAGTATTGATTATCGAGTTGAATGCAATTTTTCATGTTAACATACAGACTAACACAATAGTTTACGAGGGCACCGTTTAGCAGTTTAAGAATTCATAGATTTCCAAAGAGTTTTCTACACAAATCTTCAATTCGATCATGGAATTTGAATCAACGAATTTCTTGAACGAACTTCAATCAGCGATAGTCATTTAAAATTATCATTGTTCATTAGATATTTCAACTCTGTATTTCGGTGCCCTTATAACAAATCATTCACCTCATCCATCACGATCAACCTGCAATAGAAAAATCGAAGCCTTTTAAAAATCACCTATCAACAATCTCAAGAATCCATCAATGTACATGTACAAGCTCAACTAATCTGGCGCCTTTTGTTGCGTCGACTTTTCTAGCACTGCTGTCATAGGTCCTCAGGTGCAGGAAGCGAACCAGCCGCTCGTTGATCCAGCCAACGCGGTTTGACCTGAGCAAAGATTGCCACGAATCATTGAGCCTCGAAATGTTGGTGCACAGAGGAACGGCCGAAAGTCTCATTTCAGCCTGGCAGCTAGAAAACTCTCGAAATCTTTCATTTTTTGTTAAATTTCCTCGTCGAACGAGTAGGCTCTACGGAGATGCCTACGCGACTGTCCTGCGAGGACGCGGTAGGTAATCTCTCTTTTATACGTAATTCGAACCTTGACAATTTATTTTGGCTGAAATAGCGTCAATTTTCAAAAGAAAGACGCGGAGACATTTTTACGGAGAGAGATGAAGAGAGGACATTTTTATATGGTTTTATAATAGGCGAAGGTTTAAGACATTTGAATTTTTCTATTTTATAATACTAATTTTAATTTTTTCTTACTGTAAGATTGGTTAATCAATGCGTTGGATTATTAATTCTTTAAAAAGTTTAATGTCATTCGGGCATTGTTCGAGTACAACATTAGATATATTTATACACATACGCACGTCTAATTTCGGATAGTTATAAATTATGTACAATTTTCGAATTGTGATGCTTTTTTGTAAGTTTTTATTTTATTATTATTATTTTTCTCTAGGATTGTAGACACTTACTTGGGTCCGGTAATGAAAAAATATAAATTTAATTAATTATTCGTGTTTAAATTTACGTAGGATTATATATATTTTACTTTTACAATTATAATTAAAGACCTTCTGCTCACATATGTGGAATATGTATTAAACAATCGATAGTCTATTTCGTATTTGAATCACCAAGTAAGAGAAAATAAACTTGAATTTTCAACATTTCAATAGTTTTATAACAACTTTGCCATTGAAATCGAAACTTTAAGTAAGTCTATTATTGTTTGAAATCTAAAAAGTGTAAAAGTTAAAACAAAATTTTAAAGTTTCGAAAGGTTATTAATACAAAATGTTCTTTTTATATAAATGATAAAGTCAAAACAAACTTATTAAAATTATGAATTCTCGACTTTTTACTCTTCTGCAAGATTTTTTAAATACGAAAAAGTCAGTCAATTTCTTTAATACCCACACCATATGCGTACTAGAAATTTATGTAATTGTAAAACATTTTTTTGTTTTAAATGCCACTATTTAAATAAACAGAAATGAAGCCCTCTCAAGAATGAAACCCATGCAAATTTACGTAAAATAGCTGTTTTTCCGCTTATTAAATAAGTGAAAAACTAAGGTCTTATTCTGTGTTGATTTTCACTCTTTTTACGTAATTTTCATCCTTTTAAATTTAGATAGTGTGTTTAAAACAACAGAATGCAAGAACTCCTTGGAGACTGTCCAAAAAAGTCACAAAACTAGTGCATTTATAACAGAAAACGTCGACAAAAACTGTTTAATCCAAGCTTTTTGATGAAATATAAAACTTGAGATACAAAATACAATATACGACTCACAATCAACTTAAAATTATTATTTACTTACTGCGTTTATATCACCAACAGTAGTATGTAAATTATTGCGCTGCCGTTTTCAGAAAATTGTTATATTAAGCCGGGTAAGCATTTAACTCGTTATTTTTTGAAACTAATAAAGCTTGTAAAGTAATGCTCATGAGGCCCAACCAAATTAAGGCGTTGAAAACAACGTTAAAGCTAAGTAAGTGAGTAACAAAGAAAAACGTTATATTTTGAGCTGCTGATTTTTGTATGAATACCATAAATCTAATTAGAACTTGAATATTCCTCTTATCCAGTATATCTACAGATTCAAAATTAGATACATTTTTACAAAAACATAATAAAAAGAAAAATCAAAAACAATAATAATACAATAGTATACAACTTCTGAAATGATTTCGTTTATACATATAAACAATTGTGATTATTTTAATGCAGATGAACATTTATATGAGTGAGTCAATCTAATATTTATGATGATTATTAATTCGTAATAAGCAGTTTTTACCTTTAATATGTAGAAAATTTTAATTAAAAATTAATTCTAAGAATCTTTGATTGAAAGCAAACTTTTTGTAATAAATTTTGATTTTTATAGAAATTAATTTAATAATAAAATACGTATCCTAATCTTTATAAAATATGATGATTGTTATGATTAATTAAGTACATACAGTGAGTTAAAATGATTGGTAAAAATTTAATGTAAGTATCTGCATATACATACATTGATAATACTATACATACAAGATAAGAAAAATAATTTTCATCAATCTTGATAGTTTAGTTAAATTAAATTTAAAATCTACAATAGAATCGAACGTAATTATTTTATTTACCTATAGTACTAATAAAAATATGAAAATAATAATAATGTTAATATATTTTATACAATTAATAAATAAGCGTTGTTATATATGTAAAAGTAGCTTGATGACAACCAATCGTTAATCACTTGTTCATGGCGTTCATTGAAAAACTAAAATGACTGAATTTGATTTTGCTTTTTCTAGTCTATGTGGAAAAAATTTTTCTGGACCTTTAACTTTTGCACTCCTTTATTATTAATCAACATTTGATAAAACAATTTATTTTATTTATTACAATTTAGTACTCTAAATCATTGCATAACTTCAATATATTTTTTCTTTAAAAAAAATTTAGGTAATGAATAAATAATAATCATACTAATAAAAAAAACTAACAAATCTCACAGCTTGATTTAAGTAAAAAACCAAAAACCAATTTATTACCTCTTTATTTATGATTTCTGGAATAATTATTACTTAGTTAAACACTATTATTTTTAAGTTGTTTTAAAAGTTAATGATTTTAAAATTTTTTCCATATTTATTCTCAGTACATTGTATCTTATACATATTTTAAAAACATGAACAAATTAAAAGTCCACGTTCGATTTAATACGTTCTGTTACTATTTAGCTATACTATCACTACGTTAATATGAAAAGGTGAGTTCCCACTATTAAAATGTTTATTTTTTAAGTGTTATAAATTTAGAATCTCAAAATTGCACCTTGTACACTTTATAATTTAGAATCAAACAATAATTATGTTTATGATTTTGAAAGATGGTTATGAGAATGTTAAATTATTCTAATTCATAAATTTAGTTAAAAAAAAAATTATTTGATGCTTGATGATTGATTTAATGCCACATTTAGATTTCCATATATTTACATAAACGTTTTATTAGAATGTATAAATTTATATAATATAAATATAGTTTCTTCATAAATTTTACTGATTTTTTCGTAAAAATAAAAATTTTATTTAATTATTCCTCTAATTTGAACAATTTAAAATACTTTACTCGAGTTGTATACATTTACATTACTCAAATCATCAAAAATATTAATATTCTGTTGTAAATAAATAAACAGTGTTATATGTATCTTATTTATACGATAACGTCTAAATTTATAGCATTTAAATAAAAAACATTCTAATGATTGGGCCCCCTCCCTCTCTCTCAATAAAAAACGCAGAGACTTAATTTGCAGCTACTTAACTTATACTATTTCTCTCGACGTTACTTATATTCATTTTCATTATATCGTATCAATCGTCGATTATTTTCTATTAATCACGAAGCAAAGAACTGAATGAACTCTTGTCACAAATGAGAAGACAAATAAGTTTGCAAACATTTTTCATTTTTCCGTATGCTTACTAAAACTATCCTATGCAAATTCTGTAAATTTGTAAAAATTGTTGTAGAAAAAAACCAAATACAATAATTATTGTAATGTCTTATTTATCAGGAATGAAGATACACAGATTTTAAATTTATAACAAGTAAATGTTTTTACCGTATAAATAATAATACATAATAACTGAATTAAGCTAAATTTAATTTTTACAAAATTATAAGAAAAATATAAAGCATGTATTTTATTTTTTACTAATAAAACAAAAGTAAGAAGTCAAAGATGAAAGGAAAGTACCTCGCTGGCAATTAGACGTCTGGTGCCTTTCTTTTATAATGTGTACGCATTCTGTAGCGAGTTTGTTTCTATATTGTTCAACATTATATATAAGATCCGGCTCTATTTCCGGAATTTAAAGCGAAAAAATGGGATACGTTGTAAATAATTAAGAGAATAAATATTTTAAAAGTACTGTAAATAAACAGCTAAAAATAATGACGGTTTTACTTTTATTATTAAACATTATCCATCAAGACCATTTCCCATTCTTAAACCACTCTTATAATTTTCTCTTTTATAATATACTAATTTTTACATCATTTTAACATCAACATTTATTTAATCGATAATTATGAAGTAGAAAGTATAACTCATTCTTAGTCATACGCTTGAAGTTATATTGTTCTTGACTAAGTTTATTGCGATAAAGCTAATAATTATCCGGAATATTATACCAGGGCTTTGTCCTGATTTTCAGATTTACCACGAAAAGCTAAGAAACGTCAGAGATGACTTATTTTCAAATAAGTTATCCGACTAACAGAGAATCTCAATCTAACAGATTATGTTCTGGTAAAAACACGAATTAGGAAATATTTAACAATTAGCCATTTAGCTAGAGCAGATCAAAATAATTCACTGCAACTGTCTATTTTTTTAACGCTTTTTTAACGGTCTTTTAATATTTAATGAACCAAGAAATAGTTAGAAACTTTTACTCTGGCATATTATCTATTAGATGGGCGTAGTTAAATTTTTGGAAAGGTAAAAGTTTTGAAGTACAAAAGGCAGGAAAGTATAATTTCATTGAAAGTGAAAAATTAGGAAATTATTAAAATAAAAGTATATATTTGGAAGTATAACAATTCGCAAATATATAAAACTGGAAAGGTATGAATTTTTAATATAAAAAAATACAGATAATAATCAGGTGAAATATCGTTCAAAGATAAAACGGAGATATGAAAGTTAGACTCATCGGAATATACTGTTGTAGAGGGATGTTGCTGCGTTGCATTGTCATTCAAGTTTTCTACTTTATTCATACTTTTGATTATAGCTGGTTAATCGATTTAGATAAATTAAATTAATGATAATAATTTATAATTATGATTACTTGGCCTATTCGTGCTAGGCGCGCTAAGGTAAAGACCCACGTAAGAACAGTAGCAGAAGAGTGAAACTAAGTTTTACACCAAAATAGCACTTGTAAGACATTTAACGAGCTTCGGAGTTTTCAATATCAACATAAGAAACTAAATATTAGTGACTTAAGAATAACTTCCGTGCCAAACCTTTGCGTACACGAAGGAGTTTTTCATCACTTACCAATAGCTAAATTATGTAAACGATAAAGCAGACTGTATTTCATTGTTCTAAAAAATAAATATTTGTAAAAATAAACTTTAAATAAAAACTGTTAAGATATTGCATTAATTTTAAGATTTAAATATGAAAAAATAATTTGAAATACAATGAAATTAAAAAGTTATCAAATAAAAATAAATGAAAGAAATTTTTTTGTGTTTTTATTCAATTTTCAATGATTTTATTAATTAGGTACGTATGAATATGGATATGTAAAAACTTAGAACTTTTTCTTCTTAGCAGTGGTTAAATAAACCATTTTATAATTAATAAAAGCCTTATTAAAGAAGTTTATAAAGTTTACTAAATATTTACTTTCGTCATAATTCTTTAAATAATTAAACTATATAAATTTAATGAAAATTTATAATGAAAAAGAAATAGATTATGAAATAATTAATATATTACTTATTCTTGTAATGACTAAAAGGATCAGGTGAAAATAAAGATTTGAATGTCAAAATTTATTTTTAAATCTATGTATTTTTCTTGAAATTTCTTATATTTCGTACATATGATGTGTGCCAACACTCGCTTCTACAGACCATCGTATTCAATGGCTGCTCGTATTTATTTTCCTTTTACTCTTGTGTATCGTTTTATACTATGTACAAGTTACAATATCTGAATCTCGCTTCATTTTTTTTTTTTAACTTTTGTCAGTGCAGTTTATTGCACTATATTTTGCAATCAGTATAAAATCATAGAAAATATTGCCGAATGTACAAAGGACGAATGCTGACAATCAAGAAGATTATACTTATTACACCTTTTTAATTATACACACGCAACAATACAGTAGTGATTGATAGAATTTCCTCTTCATCGTTTATACTTTTTCCGCGGTCCAGGTAAATACGCTCGACTATTACAAATACATTCGTGAATGTGAGAAAGGGCTTTAATTCAACAAGTTAGGGATAAAAATCATGTTTCTTTTATACTTTTTCTTTTTTTCTGTATCGATACACGTTGCGAGGTTCATCGGTACAACTCACAGTCACAGTTTACAAACGGAATGTCGGGAAACGAAATATGATATATAAATACACATACTGTCTATATATACGTTTTATGTAAACATCGCGGTATAATTAATAATTATCCTCTAGCCTTGATACAAACAGAAAAACAAATTAAATAAATAGTACAATTTTTTATGTGAGTCACTCACAGACCTTTTTACTTTTCTGTCTGCATATAATTTTCATTTTCCATATATTGCGTTACACGCTGTGCTTGTTTCGATTACACTTGGATTTTCTTTCATTATAAATATTGTTGTCGCTGTTCTCTGTGTAGTTTTAGGACTATAGCTACCACTACCCTTAATACTAACTATTTAATTTATTAACGGACCAAACTCGCTCGGAATCATTTTATCTCCGTTTCTCAAAGTTCGCGAGGACGATAGAGATTCCACGCGAGTTTGGACACGCCAAGTTCGCTAGGACTATTGCTGCTGCTGCTTTTTTCCTCTTTTTTTCATTTACGATGTCGCTTCCTTCTTTCTCTCTATTATCGTGCGGTGTATATAAGTTAATTAAATACATATTGTACACGAGAAATAATACTCGGCGTCAACGGTGTAAGAACCGTGTTATCCATTCGGTACAGCTGCTATAATTATTCTGTTTCTTTGTAAGCAATCAAGGAATAAAACCGAAATTGCAACAGTTTAATTTTTAAGTTGTAAAAAAAAAAAAATATATAAATAAGTAAAATTAAAAACTTTTATGCAGAAATTCGTTTTTGATATTGTATATATGTATATGAATCTTGTTATTATGCATTTTTCTTTATTCAAAAGTGATGATATATATGATCATAACAATTTAAAATGATTTAGTAAGTGGTGCGCTTGATTTTCTTTAGTACCGATAGGAATTATACTGAATAGTGCCAAGAAGTTTCGAGTTGATAATAACACACACACATATTAGACTGGTTAGTACTACATAAGGTCACAGTAATAATTTTTTATTTTATTTTTAGAATAGACGTTTCTTAACTTTTAATACTGATGCTTTACGTGTAAATTTATCGTCTCAATGAGATTCATACCTTGCTGTCTATGTACTTTATTATTTATTTTTTTTTCTAAAATTATTTACTGTGAACTGTCGAGTAATACATACAATTACGAGATGACATCGAGCCAACTTTATAGTATTAAGTTTTTTTATCTTTTCTTACACCGTGTTATTACGCCTTACAATATGAAATATTTTCTGTTCTTTCCTTTATAATTGATTTTATTTCAACCATCCTTCTGGTTTTTTTATTTTTCGCTTCGGCTTATTTTACGCGGTAATGTACACGAGAGGACGGGTTAGAGGAGTTTTATCGTACAAGTGTTACATAGTGTGTCTGGTAAATATTAAGTAGAGCAAACTGAAACTGGTAAATGCGAAAGTCATTTCCAAAAAATGTATCAAATATACGATTCAGATAAAGCAGATGGTGTTTTAAAGTATGACTAAAATAAAATGCATGTTTCAATCAGATTAAATTGATTTAGGAGTACTATCTTAATTAATATTGTAGTTAGTTGCATTCTAACGAATCGAAACCATGATGAATTTTAGTCATTTATCAAAACGGAACTTTCTTCATTTGAATCGTCAAAATCTATTGCAATCAATAGTAGAAAATTTGAAAATTGTAATAAAAAATTTCAAGCATTTTTTATATAAATTTCTTTAACATAAAAGAATTTTGCAAAGAGTATACACATTCATTACAATGTTTTAATTAAAATTCCTTTTTCGACAAAAAAGCTACAACAATACAATAACTAAAAATTCTAAAACACTCAAAAATTACAAATGTCCTTCGCAGCGTCCACCAACAATGAACCCTTGGAAACGCATAGTTTTACGGTATGTAACTGGGTGTATACACTCCGCTATATAATCGTTCTCTCTCTTACACGCAACATACATTCATGCATACATACATGCAATTGGAATGTCATTCGCACGCAAAGTAAAAACCTCTCCAAAAAAGCCGCGAGTACACGCGATACATGTAATAAATCGTTTCGCGTGTGGGTAGTATATTTAGTTCAATACATACTCTCGTTGTGATTCGAAATATTCGCAGGGCCGAGCTTAAAATTGTCGCAGCTGGTAGAACTATCGTAATACAGACTAGAAACTAATGACTAGTGACTAGATTTGGGTGTGTCTGAAAGCAAGTAAAACATCGTCGGAAGAATCGCTTCCGCGCTACGATAATACTTTCTTCCACACGTTCTTCCGCGAAATTAAAAGGCTGAGCTTAACTGTATATATAATGTACGTGAATCTTTATATTATATATGTATATATACGACGATACGCAGTGTTTTTTTTTTGTTTAATCGACACTTAATTTCTAAAGGATGCTCGGCTTTTTTTCTTATATATCCAAATCGCACGCGCTCGCGCTTACAAAGGTTTTTTTTTTATTTCTTATTTACAGAGTTTATTTACAATTTTAACGTATTGACATGTTTATCGCCGAGGTGCACACACAAACGCTTCTCTCGCAGGCAAAAGTTAGATAAACGCTACATTTATATATACGTGACATCAACAGCGAGGACGTCAGGCGCAAAAACACACCTACAATAAGATTTTTCTCTCGTACAGGTACATAAACACAAACTAATGGATAAAATACATATTTACTTAATAATCTCGATCGCTCTATAAATAATTATATGCATACGTCTTCGTACGGTTATAAATAATATATTTATACTTTTTTATTTATCCTGGCTGTCAGTGTCATCGCAGTATAGTACTGTAATATAGCAGTGCTTCTTTTTAAGTCGACAAGATAATGCAGCAGTCCGATCTTAAAATGCTCGGAAGAAGGAGTCGGAAGAATTCAAGAAGTCGCGGATAATACTGATTGCGCATAAAATAAAGGGTTTACAAGCTTCAATGGCAGTGCGAAATGTAGAAAAATGCTTTGAACATTTTGGTGTTTAGTTTTTCATTTTAGAGTTTTTTTTTTCGTTGTAATCTTAAAAATAATATTTTTTAAGGTCAGATAAAATATACGTTAATATTGCGTATTAAATTCTAATACAGTTACGTATTTCAGCATAAACTTGAAGCAATTTTCAACGTAGTATTGCAAAATTGTATAGAGCACTGCAGACAAGTGGAAGCGTGATTCTTATAACCCCTCGTTTTTGCATGCTTGCGACTGCTGCATTTTGCTATCCTCGGGTAAAGAACATTTTTCTCTCTCTCGTTTTCTTACAAACCTCAGCCTTCGAATCGATGTCCTAATCCTATGTATAAATTGTGGGATCGGATAAAAAAATCAAACGACACGTTTGGAAAGTGTTTGCATATTAAGGGACTCGACGCGCTACTACAAAGTTTCGTCAAAAACGACTCGTCTTGCTTCTCACCAAAAAATGCTCAAAAGGGAAATACACGAATTTTTTTGTTACTTTTTTTATGTACACGCCTGCACGCTCTTAAACGCACATCATTTTTTTTTTATTTCGTTCATTGTTTTTGTCATTTTTCTTTTTATCTGTGAGAATTCCTCTCGAGAGTATGTGCAAAATTCGATGACGATCGTGTCTTAAACACCAAAAGAGTAAAGTGATAAAAAGTGTTTTTTTCATTTTTTAGAATCAGAGTTTGGTGATTTTTTTACTCTAAGAAATTTGATATATATTGACTTTGTTTTTAATATTATATCAATAGTTCGAATAATATAAGCTTTTTATCGATTATTACTTTAATGGTTTTAAGAGATGTTTGCCTCGTTTAAAAAACGCGCTGATGCCCAAAATCACCATAAAGCCAACGATTAATAATTTACTTTTTAATTTACTGAACGTGCTTAAAAACAAACATTTCCATCTACTAGAATCATCAAAAAGAAAAAAAAACAGTACCTTTGAGCCCGCAAACTGAGAGGTGAATTTCCTCGAAATTCCTCACTCAGAAAAGGCAAACCAAAAAGCATTTATATTAAAAATCGACTTTCCCAGAAAAGCAGAGCAGGCCAACCCACGTTCCTAACACCTCCAAAGATTTTACTCCCCCCCGTGTGTGTCACGGGACGAGAGCTTCATTTTTCAGAATCGCGTACCTATCGCGCGCTGGGAATTCCCTTATATTAGATGTACGGCTCGCCTCGGCTTTGGCGCCTTTGCCTCTCCAGTTCCTCGCGTCATTTTGCGCTTACCGGGGAATGCTTGGCGTGTAATACCTTTTCCTCTTTTTTTTTTCTTTTTTCCTTCGTTCGTACGCTTTTTGGTCCCTCTTTAAAGAGTACTGCTCTATCTCTCTCTTTCTTTCCCGCTCGATATATATCGTCCCTTCCGGCCTTTTCATACAAAGCGCGAGCTACGTAATTGAAGCGAAAGTCTTTTTTTGTCCAATGAGAACGCGGGGTGTTTTTTATTCTTATTGTTTTCGATTTTTGGAAGATTCGCTCGTTCTCGGGCTATTCTTTGTACAAAGATTGATTGAGTTCTGCATTTTTTGGTTTTAGAAGGTGCTGTTTTGGTTACTTTTGGCAATTTTGAATTGACTTTTGTGTGTATATCATCGATATGACGTGGCTTTATTGTTTCTGCGTAGGCCCTTTGTCTTGAATTATGCTACTTCTTTTGGCTAAATATGAAAGATCGCAAGTTACAACCAGTCATTATTTTGTAGAATTCTCGATTATGCTTTAATGTTTTTTCTTTCGATTTTTCTTTAAAATGATTATAAAAATGTTTATTAAAGTAATTAAGATATATCTATGAATATTATTTACCGAAGAATAAGATTACTTTTTAATTTTACACAATTCAATATTTGAGGTATAAAAATGTTATTATACGGACTAAAAATTTATTTAAATAAAACTACTTTCTTAAATCTCTTTCATTAATATCATTAATATTAAGTGATGAAATATTAAACTTTACTTCGATATAGATATAACGTACATAAAAATTAAAAAAAAAGTAATTATTTGATAAACATTAAGAAAATCCGTTAAAATATGCAACTATGAAAATGTAAAACTTTGCTTTAAAATACACGAACAAACTCAAAAGTAGTCAAAATTCTCAGTAAAAATATGCACAAGTCTCGCTAAAAAAAAAGTACGAACTTAAAAAAAATGTTCTGCATTTTCTTAAAAAAGAAACGTCCAATATACACGGTTGAAACAGCGCATTTTGAGCTCTCTGTGAAAAAACAGAAGGGAGAGAGTTCGAAAAGCGAAGGCTTAGGGAAGTAGCGCCGACCGGCGCGTCTATATAGACGCAATATAATCCGCTCGGAGAAAGCTCGACTTGCGCGCGCCAAGGAAACTCTTTAAGGAGTTCTTTTTTTTTTCGACATTTTTTTCTCATTTTTTTTCTCTACTCGCGCGAACTTTCCGATCGTCGAGCGCGTTTTCACCTCGTCGTGCCACCCTTCGCTCAGCGAAGACTTTAACAGCGCGCTTGCTGAAATGCTTTCATGAGAGTCCGATGAAAATTCTGAGGGAATCGGAGCTTTTGGAATTTCTTTTTTTTTCTTTTGTTATTTTTTTATTTTATAGTGTGTAAATGTAATTGTACGTTCATTCTTCAAGAAGTCTGTACTTCGCGGTAATAACTGGAAACTATTGTGTTTTTAAAATTACAACAATAACTTATCAAATTTGAATATTATAACTTTGGATATATCGTATCAAAAACTGTATCATCATAATTTCTTCAAAATTCTTTCGATATCGTCACGAAAACATTTCCCTTGCTCCGTCCTCAAAAAGTCATCGAAATTTACAAATAAATAAATAAATAAAATACATAACAAAAGAACCAGCTTCGCACGTTCATCAAAAAATTCGGGCAAAGCGAGCCTAAGTCACGCTTCTCTCCTTCTGCGCGTACTCGAAGCATTTTCTCGAGACTCTCTCTTCTTCGCTTTCGATTCTGCAGCGGCGCTGGAATATTATTCATGACGGGTGCGTGTCGTTCTGTACGGTTTTTGCCGATGCCGCATTCCCTCTTGTCTTGGCGCATATTTGTTCGTTCTTACCGGCTTTGTTCTTTTTTTTTTCTACTTAGTATCTCTCCCAGTAGTGGTTGTCGCGCGTTGGAGTGGCGCATTTTCACTGGCTGCTCAGTTCGGATCTGCGAAATAACCGATAAATTTGATTTTGAGTATGGAGGTCGAGAGGCCCGGATTGTGTGTGCGTCTGCACGGGATACATTTTCTTAGAAGTGTTGATTTTTATAGTATGCAAATTTTTGTTAATAATTAATGTTTTGTTTACAAAAAAAAAATAGAAAATATCGATTAATTAAATTTTTGATTTTTAATTGGAATTGAATCTGTAATTTTCTATGATTTATTATGATATATTTTAATTAGTTCAAATCAAGTTCAAATAAAAGAATTTTAAGTAAGATTTTTAAATTGGGGTTTAATTTTTTAATAAGTAGAATTATTTCTATACAGAGAAAATAAATCACAATCAGAAAAATTTTCTACATGATTGACAATCACAGTGAAAGCCATAAACTAAAACAATATAAAAATACTCACTTTAGTGCTTTATATCGATCTTTTTCGTGGTTGTTGTCTGGTGGTTCACACTCGAACGATGCCAGTGCTAAGGCTGTAAACAATAAAAAATGCAATATTGTACAATTATTTATCGAAATGCTTCTGTTATAAACTATCAAATTTGAAACTACATAATAAATTATTCCTATTCATTTCTATTTTCTTTCAAAGAAGTATAAAATATTCTTTTCGTTCTTTGCTACGTTAATTCAAGACTCGATTGTCAGAATAAGACATGAAAGTGCGAAACTTACCATTCTCAGTAAGTACTGGACTGGCCTGCAGAAAGGCGATAACCCTTGTATTCTTCTCGAAGGGGCAGGCCACTTGCTTCCAGGCTATGAACTCCGTCACCTGTTTGGCCAGCTGCCAGAACTTCTCGAAGTTGATGTGTCCATTGGGCAGCCTGTAGTCAAATGTAATTCATGCTTATTTTAGGAATTTCGTATTTATGTTTTGCATCAACCCTTTTTCTTTCTTTTTTTATTCAGTAACTAAATATTTTTATTCCTATTATTTTGAAGTTACATGAATTACACGTGAATACGCAATGCAGTTGTGTGCAATAATCAAGGATAATTTTACTTTAATTTCAAAACCATTATTACACTTTATTACAATATTAATTGACAATTTTTCTCGGGAAAAAAACAGCCCCCACCCATCCTACGCATTTGCCAGCGTCACTCTAAAAGTCGATATCGGCCGGGCCCGCGCACGGTTTTAAAAGCATCTAACTTTCCGGCGCGCACGCACGTCTGAAAATGACACCCGCGGAAATACGCGCAGCCCGAGAGGAAAGAAGAATCTTTGAGCCGGAGAGCCGCCCGGGCCCCGTGCATGTCCGCTTCCTTTTTCTCCATCTCCGCGAGCGCGCAAAGGAGGAGAGCGGAAATCCCGTTTCAACTTTCGTCATTACAAGTTTAATAAGTTTACACTGGAGCTCGGGGAGAGCCGAGCGAGGGCAGAATCCCCGGCTCGTAGTCGTCGAACGGCTAATTCTGACGATCGGCGGGGAGCGTTTTTATCGCGGGCGAATTGGCGCTTGCGTTTTTTTTTACGAGGGGTTGAGAGAGGCGTTTTAGCGACGGGAAATGTTTTAGAGATTTTCGGAATGCTTATCGAATTTTTTGCGATGGACGTTGATATTTGGATAGAGAATTTTAGATTTTTTAAAAATTATTTATTTGGATTCTTTTGGATTCTTTGGATTTATTTGGAAATATACGGGTTTTAATCGTGTCTGACTGTACCCTACACTCATTCTACTTATTCAATCATTTACTTATTACCTAAAAATTTAGTTTTATTTTTTGAATCAAGAAAAGAAAATACTGATGATACTCTTTCACTGCTTTCAAACCCAAGAAAAATTTTCAAACAAGCTCCACCTGATTTTCCCAGAGCCAACCCTACACAGAAATTCTCTGTTCTTGAAGAGGCACGTATATATGCAGACACGCAAACAACAAGTACAACGCCGGGAGGACTCACTTGTTACTGCAACCCTCGTTGAGGAAGTAGAGGTCCTTGACGAGGAGGCTGAAGAAGGGCACGACGATGCGTTGCCTCTCGTCCGTAGCGCCGGCGCTACGCCACATCGCCGCTTTTAAGGTACTGCGGTAGCTGCTGAAGTTGCTGCTCGGGTCCATCTGGTGCTCGAGGATCGAGAACTTGGCCGACTGGACCTTCGACCACTGTGTAATCAATGAAATTTATCTCGTTATTTAGTATTGAATGCGAAATAGTTGATTCTGTTTTGTTATCGAGTCAATGAGTTTGGTGTATTGGCTAATAATTGATAGGTTTCGTATCTTTCAATGAACTGCCGATATGTATCTGTGATTATTCTGGACTATATTACTGTTTATTCAGATGCAATGATGTATATATAGCGTACATACATACTGATTTACATTAATTAAACATTGCAAATAATGATTGTTTGCAAAATCGACGATCTGATTAATAAGTTGGGCACACAATCGGGGATATCGATCGGCAAATATTGAAATTTCGAACTCACGGTTTTCTTCAGTCGCGATATTGGCGACATGTTCAGGCCGGCGATGATCGCCATGAGCGAGTTGAAGTTGCCAATGTTGAAGCACTCTCGGGCGGTTTCGATCCAGTACTCGACCACTCGGACTCGCTGCTTCTTTTTCGCGTGCTGGAAAATGAGAAAGTTTAAAATTTTTCAAAATTTTTCAAAACTTAAAGTTTAAAGTTGTATTTTTGGTTTGTATGAGAGGTTGTTTACCTTGCAAACTTCGGTCGCTACGAAATAGCTGAGCCTGTTGAACCACTGCACGTAGGACTCCAGGTTACGGGTTTTCTTCATGTCCTTGAAAGACGTCTCCAGGTGTGGCGATTCCTTGAATTAGGAAATAAAAATTTGAATTTTGTTGTGGTAGAAACAATCAGCTATTATTATCTGTAAATTAAAATAATGCACGACCCTTTCGGCTGTAAATAATTATGCACAATAATTTTAAACTATTATTTAATTATTTATAGAATGGAATAGATAAACGATATGATTATTCATCACTTATCAATATCATCAATATACCGAATCAACATCAATAAATTAAAACTTCAACGAAAATCAATACCGAGCTACGAAATCCCGTAAGCAAACCCATTGGAACACTGCTTAAAAAATGATTATGCAATCAGCCGTTCCATCACGCCCACAACTCATAATCCCCGCAAACTGCGCGCGTCCACACAAACAAGCCAAGCCCCCGTAAATTCGGCGCGAGCCCAAAAACAATCCCATAAAAGTGAAAAACAGCCCCTCGCTCTCGCACTGACTTATAGTAGCGTGCGTACAAAATCGAATGCCCGTTTACCTTGGCGAAAGCCTGGACGAACTCCTCGGGGCCGATGTATGAGAGCCGCTCCAGCTCGACGTGAGTTAGCTGCTGAGCGAGTACCGTAGCCGAGGGACATAGCTCCGTTACGTCCACCTGGAACAGACAAAAAGCTCCCGTGAGTCTTGAAGTATGGCTGGGGGGACGCGTGAGCGGAGGGTGGAAGACTCGCTCCGTTTAACTTGAGATTTCTTTTTCAAGATGTTTGCATGCTTTCGCGTGATTTTTTGTGCCGAATGTCGCTTTTGCGTGCAGATATTTGGTTGCGTGTTTATAAAAGTCAATTTGTAAAAGAATTTATGTATCATAATTTGTTTTAGAAGGTATTTTGAAGGTTTTTAATAAGAATGTTTCTTTTTCCCTTTGAGACTATTAATTAATACTTTAAACAGAAAAAGTTAAATATTTGTTTAATTTTAGCGAACTCCACGTTAAATTAAAACGTAGAAGCCGTAAAAACAGTGTTTATAACCCATTTATTAAGGCAGAGTTACCTCCCGGCCATTTAAAAGCGAACTTTTATTTCAAACTAAAGCGCCAAATTATTCAGTCACTCTCTCTCTGCAATTATATTGAAACGTTACTCTCGCCTCGCTACCAAAAACAATTTCGTCGCAAAATCGTCCGGCTGCGCAACTGCGATGACAAATTCTTCCGTATTTAATTTGAATTCCAGAGACAGCGCGCGGTGGTGAAAGAGCGCGAAATGCTCGCGTAATGAGACAATCGCTCTCCAAAAATCACGCTAATGAAATCACGTTCCATACGTTACCGGCCTTACGCTAGTCTTTCTCTACTAGTTGTCTGCTCTTTCATAAGTGCTTAATTCTGTCGTGTAATCTAAAAGAGTGAGAACTTGAAGAGAGTTAGAGCATGATGTTTCTAATGCGGTAATTTCAGTTGATCTACTCTGTTTCAATTATCACTGGAATTGATCACTTATTTTGCATTAGCTTAAGAACATTCTAGTTAAATTTAAATTACAAATTGGAATTAAATTGTATGATCGAATAAAAGTCATTATTTCGATATTT